>JAOBRD020301786.1:0-22166 GCA_027575215.2 Hydrozoanthus sils | reverse complement strand
AAAGGAGCACGTGCTTGATATCTGAGTACGTTGTTACTTAGTTTAAATTAGATATTAGAGGGTCAGAAAGCTTGTGACGAAGGGACTTACAGTAAAAGGAAATCTTCGTTAGCTATTCTTACAAACTAACAGCCTTTGATCTTGAACAAGAAAATTGAGCTATTAAATTCAGCAAAAGGTTTGAAGGACAGCCCCTCTGCACTTCGAAAACAGATTACCACAAAGATTGCAGATGATCAAATTGTTATATTTGTAGTTTTGAAGCTCATTTTACTCTGCAGTTTTGAGTATTATAAAGTTCATCTTCGCCAATATTATAAAATGGATAAAATATAGGTTTATTTAATGATGTTTAGGACGTTAGATAATTTTTATAAATACCCATAGAGTTTTAAACATAACATATACCTATATTTTATGGTTACTGTTATGGTTATTATAAAAAACTATTGATATTATTATTATTATTATTACTGTTAAAGTTTTTATTAACTTTTATGTTATTAATGTTGCATTATAATTAATATTATATTAGTATCACTCACTGTTGTTGTTGTAGTTATTGTTGTAGTTATTGTTGTTATTATTATTATTATTATTATTATTATTACTATTATTATTATTATTACTATTATTACTATTATGATTATTATTAAGTCGACCACTAATCACTCACCAGCAAGAAGAACAACAACGGCAGCAGGCGGAGGAGGAGAGAGAGATGAACTTTCTCACTTTGATGCAAACAGCGCAGCAAGCACTCATTCCCAACACGGAAGAGTTTGACTGTGTCATTTGTTACACAGACGTGGAACCAGGGGAGGGCGTAATGTTAAGAGAATGCTTGCACCCTTTCTGCAAGTAAGTGTTGTACACTTGTCTCTCCCTTGTCCAGTTCTCTTTTCATCTCTTTCGCCCTCCATTACACCACCAAACCCAACTTCATTTCACTTCTGTCTCAATATTTTGTTCATTGCATATCTTTCCTATGTTAAAAGTGTTAAAGGCTGGCTTGAGATTCAAAAACTTTAAAACCTTCAACGTTTTCGACTAAAAAGTCATCATCTGGAGTCTGCTTTCGTTATCTTACTTCTACTTGTTCTTGTTGTATTACGAGCATTAATTCATCGTAACGCAAAAGATGGCGGCTGTACGCTTTACCACAGTGCTTTGCTGACCGTGCACCATTAAAGAAAGCCTTAGTTTCTTCAAACTCATCCTTGTTCTAGCGCTTATGGTTTACAAGGTCAAAGTTTTGGATCCCCTCTGTGTGTTTTAAAGCGATTTTTAGACGTACTTTCCTGTTTTCCTTTTAACTTGTACGAAATGTTCAGTGTCCATTCTTAAGTCAATCGATTTTCCTATATCAAGTTGTTTGTAAACCTAAAGAATTCTGACTGTTTCGTCATCACAGAGATTGTTTGCGCGAGCATATCCGTAACTCCACTGACCCAGAAGTCCAGTGTCCTTATCAAGACGACAACTTCGCCTGTCACGCAATCATAACAGATCAAGAAATAAAAGCGGTATGCTTCATAACCACTGCCCCCCCCCCCGTCGGCCCCTCCTGACTGGTAGAACCAACTCCTGACGATTTGAAATCCTCGTCTCGCGAACTTTGTCGTAAAAGGATTTAGAAAAAGCATTCCTGCCTTCACCACGCTGTGATCAAAAAGACTCGCGTCCTTGCCTGTGACCTTTAAAAACAGTGAGGACGCCGACAACGACATCAGAAAACAATAGTGAATACAATAGCGGTACATTAAAATGCACCGTGCGGGTCACCGTACATAAGTCGTCGCCTTGAAAATTACAACGGGAAAAGCTCAGCTTTGAAAGTTTTACGACTACGAGTTTGTTAATATTCGTTTACCTTAAAGAATACCATTTCAATACTTTTTTGTTCACAAAGTGTTACTCGGCCGGCAAAAGAGAAAGCAAATATGCGTTACCACTTCGTGGTAATTAGTAGTGCATGAAAAAAAAATATAACCTGGATTTGGCGCAGCAACACAACACACAGTGGACAGTTTTGATAAAAAATAGAAAGAATGTGTTATGGTAGCCAGTGATTCACTGATTTCCAACATTGGTGTTTTCGTAGTAGACAGAACTTCCGCATTTATTGTTATGTAATTTGTTTTTTTTTCTAAAGAAGTATTTTTATCGCGGTTTGATCAAAGAGACTAAGTTGTTTCGTTTAAGAGGCGTCCCAGGATAAATTCCCACGAAAGTCGCGCCATTGTGTCTGACAAAGTTTATTCTGTAAACTTTGAAATCATTACATAATAGAATTTGGTGCCTACAGTCATCACAAACGCTAGTTTATTTCGGCTGCGTCGTTGAACGCTAGAAATCAAACTTTGTTCACATGCTTTTGTTAATCAAGAACCAGTAACTTTCGGCTGAGGCCGGGATTTTCCTAATTTTTTGGCGATTTCAGCCTCAAAATGTTCTAAATTCTTATGTCCTGGTATTTCCAAAGAGAGGGATTATGGTTGCCCGAAACAATAAGAAGCTAAGAAAAACGTGTTTGTATTTTTATCACAGTACGCGGTAAATAGAAAATACTTTGACTTTGTGGAAAGTGCGCGCGTAATGTTTTTACTCATATTTCAAACTAAGTAAAAAAATTATTAAAACTGCCTGATCAAAATTTTAGCCTGGTGATTATTCTTATCGTGTACTTTAAATTTGTGGGCAATCTCAGCTTGGGTGTTCTAATGCTTAAGGGTTTATTAACCGTCTTGTAATGACTTATAAAGTTTGTTCTTTTAAAAAAAGCGTCGAGTTTAGACGCCTGCGAACTTTGGGTTTGTTTATGAAGCAAACGCATAATATAACTTCATTTTGGATAGATGAAAGATACTGTTGTCTTGATCATTTTGGTTCATTTATAACAAACGTAAGCAATCCGACAAATGAATGTCATTATAACTCGGATTAGCAAAACGTGACGCTGCCCTTTTTCCCGATACAGTATAGTCTGTTGTTGATGAAATGCACTGAAAAATTATGATTCCGTTGTGTTAAGAAATGAACCGTATGTAACAAGTATTTTAACTTGGACAGTAAGCCCACACAGGGAACCTGTTTCAAGAAGGACAAAAAAGTCTTTTGCATTTTGTGGGCTACATTTACTTGAGGAGTTTGCTCAAGTAAAGATAACAACAACTTTGTTTTCTCAATTTTCCTTCTTTCGACCCATTGCCAAGTCAAAACTGGCACCTTGTCAAGTAAACACGACCCTAAGTGTAAACTAAAAGAAAATAAAAACCAGGATTAGGTGGGTTTGGAAACGTCTAACATAAGTTGCTTCCCGTGTTTGTTTAGACTTCATTTCTTGAGTCTGTTAAGAGGCTTGTCAGAGGGAGGGACCGGAAAATCATATTTGCTTTTAAACTTTGCTGCCTTCTTCCTTCCGTGTACCCGAACAAAGACAGCTAATAAGTTTTCCAGTAAACAGTTTGCCCTTGAGTTAACGTAAATTGCATAATTATAAATTAATTTTGTCTGTGCATACAGATTTATATCGAGTCCTGGGGTTTAATGATTAAAGTAACAAGTGTGAATTGTACGAAAAGTGTTACACTCGCAGTTGCGTGCTGTGAATCAGTCTTAACATCTGGAACATGGTTTCTTTCAGTTCGGACCTTAGAGCGTCTGGGAATGGGTTTTTCTTGCTACGTGACGTAGTTCCTGTAAAATATAAAATATTCAACTTGTGCCAAATGCAACAGCTTGTGTCTTCGAGTTTGCTAGTATTTGCATATCACAGAGCTGTCATTTTTTTGAAATTATACTCACGAAAGTCATAAATTCAGCCGATTTTGATCGAGGACCCAAGCATAAGGGTTTCTGATTCTATCATTTTAATTTTTATACCTGATGCAAGTTTTTTTATAAAAAGAAGTTTTTTAGAAGTTCAAATTGCTTGCCAAACGATATGTTCATTATGATGTTGAAGTATGTCATCTAGGATATTTTAAATTCTTTTTGACAAAAATATTTGTCTTCCAGTTTACCGAATCTCATAGTTTACCCTTATAGCCGTTTACTGGCTACCGTCTTTCCCTCTAAGTTCCCCTAGCTGCTTATTACAATACATGTTCCGTCCTTGGATCTTTGTTTTTTACTTTTATTTAATTCTTCCCTCTTTTAATCTGTTTATGTTTGTGTACACGCTTTTGTTTTATAAGAACGACTTAAAAAGAACGAGTCTCAGATTGGCGAAAATTTAAGAACAATTTACGAACAAGCAGAGGCTCGGGTTCGATGGCTGATATTTTTAAAACTTTTTTGAGGTTCGGCCTTTAACTTATTAACAATGAAGAATGAATAACGAATGGTTTGCAATTTATAATATTTGGAAATCGTCTCGGGAAAATGACTCGGCGAATCCAGTCGATCAAATTCACTTAAGCTCGTTTTTGCAATACGTGCATGTAGTTACAATACTGTAGGCTTGGTTAGTTTTCTTCAGAGTAAACCACACATAAAAATAAGAACAATTTGAGGCTTAAATCGCCAAAAAGTTAAGAACAATGAGCCTCGGCCAAATTTTCTAGTTCTTATACAAAAAAAGCGTGTGTTAAAACTATTTTTGTATGTTTGCATTTTTTTGCCTGTGAGCTACATGCAACCCGACATGTTGCGAGTGGCTTAACGTCCTTTAACAAATACTTAAATTAGTTTTTTTTTGTATTTTAAGTTTTGTCTCTGACCTTATTTTCAAAACGGCTGAATTATCATTCTTTTAAGCTTAATAGCAAACCGGTTTTTGCCGTAAAATTGGCTGCGTTTGAATGAAACGAACTTGAAAGATTTTGTAAAACTAAAAGTACCGTAGTGGGAAGTAAATTCTTCACGCAGCTGAAATTTTCAGGTTTTTGCCATTGTTCCACTTTTTAGTTTTACGTTCTTGAATTGTTCCTTTTCAATTTCCTCCGGAAACAGTTTCTTAACCGTCCATTTGTGCAAAAAGTGTTTACTCACGCAAATATTTTCTTGATTGCCCAAGCATGTGACGGCACGAAGTCTGACACTGGTGTTTTTTATTGGTGTCAAATGTCAAACTTATCCTGTTAAGTAAGTAATTCGATGAGCCGTAGTAATAGACACTAGATCTTGCCAACAAGTGCGGTAAATTCGGAAATTGTTAGCGGTTGCAAACTCATTTACAGTGGTTCACTCGTACTCGCTACCTGATATAAAGCTGCTGGCGTTCAGGGACAGAAATAAAAGCAATACTGAACCGAGAAGAGCAAATTGGAATCGATAACAGAGAGACCTTTGTTCACTCTTGACAATAATCGCCAGCGAGTGTTGACCCGTGGCCGTACCTCGTCGTTTTGAAGCTTATTTCAAGTCCCGCGCTTTTACTTCGTTCTTCCCTCGAAAGGTATGTACTTTAAAATAGTCGTTACAGAAAGAGCAGAATTTGCACAGGTTTTATACTCAAATATCGGTTTTGTTCTTCAAAGCTGTTTTAAAGTATTTAGTCGTAATTTATTTGCATTTGTATTTCCTCCCGCCACATTTTATGTTATAATTGAGTTGCAAGTAGTTATGCAGAATTTTATGTTTTAAATCGATTTCGGGATTTTTTTTTTAGTTTTACTAACTTGATAGCATCCTCCTGACATCTATTTGAATTTCTTGGCTGAATTTAGCGAATATTGAATTATTGAAGCACAGAAAGGATGGATTTGTTTCGTACGGAAGTCACTGTTAAAATTTACACAGCGGCATGCCATCAATTACCATAGTAGAGCCTGGGTACCTAAAAAAAGTTCATTTTAAAAAAAATGTCGATAGGAAACAATGCAAATTCCTTTGATAGCTTTTGAGTGTGACTCGTCTTGTCTAAAGAGACATTTTGTTTTGTTTTAAAAGGAGCAGCTTTAACTGCTTTTCGTGAAGAGTATAATATTTTCTAGTTTAGTTTTTATATTATCAGTCTGCCAATTTTTGTTATCGAAATTTTCAGTTTGGAGCAAAATTTTTCCAATATCTGTACTCTTTCTTTAGCCCGTAGCAAGGAAATCTTTAAATAGGCCTTATGCATTTCAAAAATATTTTACGATTTCATTTGGTTAAAAGCTTTACTATAAAAAGAATATTTCATTAATTATAAATATGCAACAAACTCAAAACTGAAACCAATGAAATTTGCTTGAATGCAGAAGACCACAAAACAAAAGCCCGTTCAAATAGGAAGAATAAACCACAGGTAATTTTAAAAGTAATCACGCCGAGATTCTGGAAAACATTAACTGAAAAACAGCAACTCAAAATACTTCTTGGTGTGTCAAAAATTGATGAAAGAACTGATGTTTCTTTTTTTCAATTGCAGCTCGGCCATCATCCAGAATGCTTTTCGCTTTGAATGTCGCTCTCTTTGTCGTCTTTGCACCACAGGTGACCCGGTCCAGAAACCCACTTCAAGAGGCAATGAAAAGCGTCCATTGCGAAGCTCGCTCGTACACTCTGAATGTGCAAGTCGTGGATTGCCAGCCACGTAAGGTGGCCATTAATACCTGTATCGGCACCTGCCTCTCATACGCTGCCCCAGGCCGCTCAGGAAACAAACTCACCTCTTCGTGCACTTGTTGCCAGCCCACTGAAATGAAGTCAGTCTCGGTCGGCCTGTGGTGCAAGAACCCCAAGAACCCGAGCGGGAGCCTGGTGAAGTATTTTCACACAATTAAGAGTGCAACGGAATGTTCGTGTGTTTCCTGTTGAATGCCGATTGAATTTTCTGAAACAGCCTCAGTGACTGTCTGTCTTGCCATTCAGCTATAGAAATACAGTAACTGACTGTCAAACGCTTATCTGTTGTATAAGCTAGGTGTTCAGCTTGGCCGCCAAAACTCTATTTTAAGGGGAGATGGGTTAGTATAGGGTTGGGTTGTTCGCATAAGGTCTTTTCTTCTGACGTAAAGGTCTGAATGTTTAGATTCGAAGACACTTTTATGTGATGTAAAACAGGGTCGTAGATTTTAAATTTATTTAATAGATAATAAAAATTGCTTGTATCATTTGCACACGGCATGACAATGCTCTTTTGTAAAACATGCCCCCTCCCTCCCTCTCCGTCCTATAATAAGTTACTGTTTTGCTCAATAGAGTATCGTCCCGAACTGTTTAATTATTTGGACTGTTGGGCAAGAGAAGACCCGTGTTTACTATTGTAGTTATCATCGAATTATAAATAATTACTGAATTGCAGTTTAAAAACGTTTGTAAAACGTGATTTGTATTTAACAAAACGTTTATATACCTGTAGAAAAAACATGAATATTCCTCCAGATTTTTTAAATTCATTTTTACAAAGATTCTATGACACATTATTAGTTGTTGTTCTTACTTTATATTTTAACAGGGTGTAATCTTGCGCGTTAATTTTTTAGGGGGATTTTGAATAAATTTGATTCCAAAGTGTTTTCATTTTTTACCGACTTCATTCCCTACTGGCTACTGGGCATAGACACATTTTAGCTGTAAAAAAATTGCAATATGAAAACAATTAGCTACTATATTTTACTGTTGACTTCTTGAATTTGCCCATACATGCAAGAATGTGAATAATGGAATAATATCTCAGGCCCAGTTCAGAAATATCTTCAATAAGTTCGCGTTAATTAGGTTGGTATTGTAAAAAAAAGCGCGAGAATCTTATGAAATAAATTATATTGTTTATTTTCTAAATACATGTTGTGTCTCGACTGTTGATTTTATTAGACACCAAATTACAGATCCCTTTTAGTTTTTGAATATTTGTTATTAAAACATTTGTGTGTGGTGGTTCTCAACACGTCTGACCGACCCCATGCATGCATGCAACACAAAACTCCCGTATGAGCAGAGGTCAACAAAGGTAATATTGGGTTGTTTTTATTTTTTTCATTCGTTGTGTTTAGCTATATATTTCAAAAAAGAAACTCCCTTTTTAAAGAGAAAAGGATTAAGTGTAAGATTTTGGGAAAAGAAAAATACCTGTTCAAACAATATGGATCGGGCGTGGACATCACCAATAATAAACGATCAGAATTTTTTTTCATTTTTTTGTCGCGACCAAGGAAAATGTGACAAAGATATGATGTGAAGATACAACTGAAAACTTGTCAAGGAAAACTTGCTTGCCGTCTACACGAACAAGGAAACCTTACCAATTTAAAAATTGTAAAGAAAAACTTATTGACCATTTGTGGGAGTAATAAAAATCGTCAACTGTCAAGTAAACTTGTCAAGGAAAATTTTTTGGGTAAAAGGGCCCAACTGAACAATTTTAAAATTGCAGATCACAGAAACGCGTGTCTCTTCCACAATGCAAAAAATTCAAAAAAGATAAAGGGCTTGTTGATGGCCAAATGCGATACATTTTTACTTTACATTTAACTTTTTAATCATTTTTCTTTTGTTGTTGCGTTCGTTTTGTGACCTTTGTCAAGTCGACGGAAAAGCTCGAGAACTTTTTCTTAAACTTTTCATCGTTTTTTCTTTTAAGAATATTTCGTATGGAGTCTGTTACTTACTTGAACAATCAGTTTCTTAAGTAATACTCAAGTTTTTATAAAACAACCCAGAAGGTACGCGTTTTTTTATACTTTGTATCGGTTTACAAAGGCAAGAGGTCTTCTCTTGCGACGCGTTCATAAATTTAGTTCTATTGAGCCAAAACCATACCAGACACAACGAATGTTAAAAAAACAAGCTTTAATAGTGTTAAGCGAGTATATTTACGAAAGTGGACAACTAAGTGGAGTCGGGGAGTACGCAGGCTAAACAAACAAAATAGTCAACACAAGAAAAAGATCTTCAATCTCTCCAACATCTCTCGTACCCATGCGTTAGATGTTTTAATTGTTTTCCTCTAATTCTGAGAACCAATTTTATGAGAAACTTTGTTGAAAACCATAAGCATTAACGAACCCATTAAAATAAACCAAACTGAAAAATGAAGTAAAGACAAAAACTCGACACCAAGACAGCCAAATATTATTGTATTGTGAACGAACTTCACAGCGCGCGAGAAAACATGACTGAAGAAATCCTAAAATTTAAGAGCTTTCTAAGATTGAACATGTTTAGACTGGGGTGAATATGTAGAAAACGTAATATTTATGCTTTATTCGGAAGATAGATGATTGTTAGTTGTAATATCCGAAACCTCTTACAAAATCGCCTGATCACTATTCCAAATGTGGATATAAAAAGGAAACCAGCGAGATTTAAAGCTTAAAACAATATCGCTCAATCAAATTAATGACTGGTTCTCTTTAAAAAATCTTGCCTTTAGATTTGTTTTTAAATAGAGACGAGCGAGAATTTTCAATAGAGAATAAATATCTAATCCACCGCATTGCCTCAAGGGATTCAGACACTGTAGGTTTGTACACTGGCTACACAGGAGAAATAAGTTTAGTACGATCAAGGTATCTCTTGCTATCTGGTTTGAAGTGACCTATAAGGAATAGAAAAGTCAACATGCAAGCTGCTTGAGAACTCTTTCTGAACAACTTGGATTTGGTAGATAGGATTGTGTGTACAGAGGTGAGTACACATATGCACACACGCAAGTTAGGTCGTGTTCTGTTGGAAAAAGGTTGGAAATGTGTTCTATTGCTGCGTAATTTCAACCAAACCAACCAAAAACGGTTTAGGTTGAAAATAGTTTGTCCCAGTAGATTGAACACGACCGTAGTGTGCAGGGAAATGATACCGAGCCGGGAACACTGAGTATAGCTTTTGCTACCTAAAGTATCTTGTCCAGTAAGCAGTAAGTAAGGAACACTTCTCATCTGTCACAACTTTTAAAAAGAAGTATTTAGTGAAAATACGCGCTGAACTGGTAGCTACTGGTACAAACAACTCGTATGTGTAAAATATCTAAAAGTGATGTTACACATATACGTATACAAATGATATGGAGACAACCAATAAAATGGCAGTATGACCTAGTAACGGGCGAAAAGGAACTTGTTTCGGCCTCAACACAGCATATTTCGCTAACAAACAGGCCCGAATTCTCACAACAGATATAAACAAAATTGTTTATATAAATATCTATAGTTCATTCGATTCATTCCTTTGGGACTCTTCCGGCACAATAACATTCGTAAAATAGAATAACAAATGTTCTACGTCTCCCGACTCTAACCAGTTAACTAAAACGGAGTTTAATCCACTTTAAAACGGCTCATTGTCTTCCGAAAGAGAAGTTGTCATCTATATATTGCTTCAAGAATATGGCTGGAGCAAGCTGTAGTTTTACACCTACTCGGGAAAACTCTCTCACGATTGGGCGGAAAACCGCGAAGTCGTTTTCAGGAATTAAAGAGACCCTTTATCGTTTATATTCCGTGATTAAGTCGTCTTGGTTGGTTTACAGTAAACATCCACATAAAAGAAAAAGTAGAAATTCGGTTAAAAAAAGTATTATAGGCATACGAAAACATTCAGCCTGAAAAATGAAAAGTGTTCCGATACAAAAAGCTGGATGGCATGAGTTATTAAAGTGTTTGTTTTTAAAAACTTCAAGACCATAGCATGGTATTAACTTACCATGAATTTGAAGTTAGTTTCATCCCCTCAATAAGATAAATTTTGTACTTGAACAATATTGTATCGTTTGAGTGATGGTATAGTCTTGTCCTGTGTTTAATTTTTAGAAGCAATTCTCATAACACCTTAAGAACACTTTCAGGCTGATTTTGCAGAAAACATCTGATAAATAAGAACAAGATCACAGTCCGAAGCCCCAAAACATGTGTTCTTTTATGCGGATATTTATTGTGTTACAAACTTGCACAAAAGGCTAAAAAAAACTTGTGACTAACAGGAGTTTAGTAATGATTTGGTGTGCAGTGTCAATTTTAACACTAACTAAGCAGTAACCACTGAAAATATTAGATAATTTATTTAATTAGAAAATTTTAGATAAATTGTTGAAAACCAATAAAGTAAACATTCATTTTACTTGTCTTGTAAGGTATAGATTCAGTTCATGTTCCGCGGTACATCAACAAATTAAGTCTTTAAAGAAAATTTACTCTTACAAGTATTTCTTAGGAAAAGTATAATGAACATTTCGTGTTCCATACGCCTACTACAGATTACAATAATGGGACAATTAGTTTAATCAGGAAACTAACAAGGCGCCATGAGTATAGTCATAATTATGTGGTAAGCCGTTAAGTGGTACTAATGAACTGTTTGTAAAAACATGGCTGTGTAATTATATCAAGGCCACCACCATCACGTGACCATGGAGACAATTGTCTAAAATGTCTGCCGTCTTTGACCATTGTATAGTATAAATTGAATGCTACTACTACTACTACTACCACTACTACTAATGATAATAATTGTAATGATAATAATGATAACAGTTATGATAACAATGATAATAATGATATTTCTACTGTGACTTGTACTACGACTGAATAGCTAGGTTCTTTTCTCACGTCATATATCAACATGCAGCTAGTGTGGTCTTGCTTTGTACTGAATACAACTCAGAACTATAAAACCGCAATCGGACAGGAAATCAGTGCTGATATTTAAGAGCTCGTCTCTTGATGCTTTTCCCTTTTTAACAGGTTAATTAATTGTGTCGATAAGTTTTGAGTGTGCCGGAAGTTGGACGTAAGGTTTAATTGTCCAGCCACTGAGTTAATTTGAAAACCAGGTTTTTTTTCCATCAGTCGCCCGTTTGTCGAAATTGCGCTACTAAGACTATCTCAATTTCTTTAGGGTGTGTTTTTTGTCTTTTCGCTTTATCCTTGCGACGACAATGCCAAACTAGTCAGTCCCGTTTGGATTTTCAAGTTTTGAGCGAAAGCGTATCATTTACTCGTAGGATTGTCTCGACTACAAACCCCCGCCATCTTTCTGACACCTGTTCAAAAGCCAGACAGCTCGGCTGGGAGCTAGGATAATCTTCAGTTCACAAAACTCCCGTTCTCACGCAACGATAGACACCTTAGGTTTTTTAACACCAGATACTCGTGTGATTTTATGATCCGATATACGACATACAAGGAAAAGAAGGTCGCAACGAGTTTGTGAACCCGAGATGTTTTTGTGAATTTTATCCACCATATTTCTTCTGTGAGTTTTTTGCAGACGATCGGAATTGGTGTTTTTTTACAAACTGCAGTGACAGCTTTTGACGCCAAAGGAATTTATTATTACTTCCCTGATTAAATTGCGTCTAATGTTTCGTATATATTGAATAAGTGTTAAATTTAATTGTCATACCTTCACCTAATCATCAAGAAGTTCGTTTGCTTTGAATTGTGATAATTAAATTCTCGATGACACTAGAGTGACTGTTTTATGGATGTGAAAACATTCCTGCCGTCCAAACTTGTTTAAAAGTATTCTTGCCATAAATTGGTGGAAAGAAGCCTAGAAGCATATGTAAAGAGACGCTTTTTTCTGTTAGCCATAAAACCTGAAGTCAAGTTGCACGTACTTTATCGAAAGTTCAAAACTGCTCAGTTTCAACAGACGCACCTAAAATTCTATTACGCACTCCTAAGGCAGTTTTTGTTTATGAAAAAACGAATTCATGATCATCAGGATAAAGAAACTCTCCCAACAGAGCTAACCGGACAAAACCCACAAAATCTCTTCCGAAAGCTGACAGGAAGTAAAACGTCAACAAACAAGTTTAAATGAGTTCTAATGGTATTAACGGTTGTAAAACAGCAATATTTGATGAGCAGGAAAAATGCCAAGTATATTGCAGCCTGTCGCCTCATCGAGCGGTGAAAAGGAAGTGTAAATTTGCTACACGTTGGGTTTAGGCCAGTTCATCAAGTTTTATATAAGAGAGCCTTTGAGCTGTAACGCTTCACCAGTTCTCACAAGCCTTGAGTTAGCCAGTCGGAACGCTTCCAGGGGTCTCTCTCTCTCTCTCTATAAAGTTGAAACCCTAAACAGGCGAAGTTCATTCCCAATCAAGTATCTTTATCGTATTGCCTATTGGTAAGTACAACACTTGTTTTGTTTCGAAGAAAAAATAGGTAGAGTCTATGTTAAACTAAGCTACATGTACAACATTAACTAATTCAACTAAATAGCAACAATATCTACTCTAAATGACAGATAAGATGCAAGGTTTCTAATTCTACTGCACATAGATTTTGCTGAAATTCAGCTAATAACACCATAAACAGGACACAGGTGATGGACTTAATGTTAAAACATACGATAAAGCGCAATGGACATTTGTTCGAGCTTTTTTTTATTAAAGCTATGCAAGGAAACGCTTACAAAGTTACATCAGTACTATATTTATGGAGTTATTTTGTTGTTAAGCGTAAGTTTCTCAAGTGTAGAATTGTCAATCCCTGCATGTTTCGGTTTTCCATGTTGACATGCAAGAAAGGAAAGGAAAGGTACATTGTAAAGAAAACTTTCTCAGAGTTATATTAAGATATCGAGTTGTATATTCACAGTTCAGCGATTTTTAGTCACGAATAAGAATTGAAAAAGAAAACAGCGGAGCTGAATTTCACTGTTTAGCGAAGAATCGATTATAAAAATTGAGACAGCATTTTTGTTCTGACAGTTAAGCAACCATTATGAAAGTCGATGTTTTCGTCGGTTGATATAGATTTAATGACGGCCTTACTTCTACAAAGTGATATATTGAGGTCAAATATTAAAGAAAATTTTTCAAAGCAATCTTCACTGATGCATAATATATATTGTAGTATAGTTTTACGACTTTTGCAATTTTTAAATCTAGCAAAACTTTACATTGCTTAACAGTGCACAGTCTATTTTAACTAGTGCTAATCTTATTCGTTATTCTCGATTATTCAATGTGTTACCAGAAAACAAGACTTAAATCTGCGCGTCAAATATCTACCTAATCGAAGAGTTATTAATACTCGTTTTTGAGTAATATATTAATAAAATAACAAACCATAAGCCTATGTACAACAGAACGTGAACGGATCTAGGACCTAACAACCAAAGTTTTTTTTCTTTAGCATTTTAAAATTAAAAGCATGAACAAATCGACTTTAATTTTGGAAAACACACCGACCAAACTCGTGAATTGTTTATCACAACAGAAAGTGATTAGCCACTTCGTGTCTTTTAAAGTCTAATTTAACGACTTCCTATTGGTTACAAACAAAACAGAAGGTCAGTTGATATTAAATTAGTATTAAACCTGAATATGTAAAAAACGAACCAATATTGGAGCTACATTTCACGCACCACATGTCAGTTATTTCGAGTGATGGTCTGTTCTCGATCTTTTCGTTTAATTGGCCATGGGTTTAAATATAATTAGGCCTGAGAAAAGCTCATTAAAAGGACCTGTGATAACTTAAACGTTAAGAAACGATAGTTTTTGAATTGTTTACTATTTAAGAAAAATTTCCTAATATTTTCTTATTGAAACAACTTACTACGGCAGCTAGCCATTTTCGATTTCTTGATAAAAAATGACAGGAAAAAGATTTACCGAGCTTAACAAGCCAACATTGTAAGCCGCTCTCACACTCTTCGTTAAACGCATCTTCAAGTCACCTACCGGAAAGTAGAGGCATTGTGGGTAATGGTTAAGATCTTAAGTTGACAAAGTGAAATAACCGGAAGTGTAGATGCATTGTGGGTAGTGATACACCTCTGTTCCCCATTTGCTCATATGGGCCATGCTGGTTTGTTTAAAATCTGGTTAATTTTAACCCTCGAAATAAAAATTCAAGCAATAATTTATTTCCCAAGGAAAGGTTTACAGTTTATATGAAATACTGTAATAGATTTTCCACGGAAAAAACTTTTCACATGTCAGCTTAAATCAGTCTCTATATGGTTGGAAGCAAGAACAAAAATAATTAACTCTGAGATACTATGCGAATCGGCCTTTGAACAGCTAGGCCCTGATATGATTAAAATAATTTCAATGAAGAAAGATTGACTCATTCTCAGGACCTTTCCCTTTGCTTTTGGCCAAGTTGGGAAGCCAAGGGAGAGCTCCTGGGAACGAGGTTGCGATTAAAGAGTCATTAATATCCTATTAATCTTTATTTTACGTTTTGATATTTCAGAAACGCAATTAATACAGCCAGTCATGAGTTACCGCGTGGCTTGCCTGAGCGCACTTGCCCTAATAACGCTCTCGGCGGTCACGCAAATTCAGACAGATAATCCTTTTACTAGCTACGGTGTCTACTGTAAGGCAGAGAACTACACCAAGGAGATAAATCACGTGGGCTGCAGTTCTGAGCGCGTGACCGTGCGAGCGTGTCTCGGCACGTGTTCGTCGTACTCACTTCCCATGCCACATAAACCGTACTTTAAGTCTGTGTGTCACTGTTGCAGGGCGTTCAGCAGGGAAGTTAAGACGTTCAGTCTAAAGAAATGCTCCGAAGGTGTTAGTTCGCCCGTATTCCGGATCCAGTCAGCCACGAGTTGCCGATGCAGCCGGTGTCATTGATCTGGATAAAGTTTCTGCTTCAACTGAGGGTTTGCGGCCCTTTAATAACTTTTATACTCTTAAGTTCTAGTGCGTTATAAGTATTGTAACAGGGATATTCAATTGTATGTATGAACAACCAGACTTTTAGAAGATTCGTTTTATTTTTGCTTATCATTTCCTAGCGCTGTTTCTTTTTACAATCCCTCGACCTTTCAAAATCAAATTCTTTAGCGTTATTTTTTGTAAACTGCGCTTCGTGCCTTGAAATGATGGTATCTTATTTATTATGTTTTTGTCTTTGCTGAAGCCCTAGTTTTGACTATAATTAATCGCGATCTCATACCAGCCCGACGGCCTATAAAGGCGTCAATAACGCAGTCTTCCTTCAAGTTCAAACAACATTAGAAACCCCTTGGGCTGGGTTGTTCAAAGGCTGATTAACTTTAACCCTGCGAGGGTTAAGCCAAATGATCAAGCAGTACTTTTTGTCTGTTTGTAAAAGTTTAAGGTTCTTAAGAATTACTGTTTGGAATTTTCCGTAGAAAATATTCAGAAATTTGGAAACAAAAGTGTATAAGTTAGGTTAGTGCTAATCGGCCTTTGAACAATTGGGCCCTGTAGTTAATTTAACCTCTGGCTGTATATAAACTGCAGCTAATGTCGACCACCGTATATATGTTATATCTTAAATTTTCTTCAATACTTGACTATCAGTACTATTACAAGCCGAGTATGAGCATGCACTCTTTTTTCTAAGAACTTTATTTTATTACATCACGGCACAAAATCATGGATTTATTCGGAATGTTTGCGCTTGAGAACTAAATCTTTTTTATAAAAATCACGTTCTTTTTATAATATAAAGCGTGTACGCCAATTTCTTGTGAATATACAGTCAAACCTCTCTAAGACGGACACTTTCGAGGCCGGCCTTAACTGTCCGTTTTAGAGGTGTCCGTCTCAGTATAGAGACTTAAAACACAGTAAATGACTGCATGAGAAAACCGTAGGGACCAAGATTTGGTGTCCGTTTTATTGTAGAGGTGTCCGTCTTGAGGTGTTTGACTATATTTTAAAGGCAGGATTACAGTCAAAAGCCACTTTCTGCATGGCGACTTGTAATGTTTTTGCTGATATCACCGTCCATAGTTTAAAAATTCATTATGATCCCACAATGAATGAAAGGAAAGAAGCTTGAACCGTTTTAGATTTTTTTGATGAGTTTTGAGGGAAATAAAAAATTGGGAGAAGAGAAACTTGAGTTTTGGAGTTTTATAGAGAAGCTGAAGAATTAGTTTCGAAATTGATGTTTGATAGAAAAACGCCAAACCGTCCCCAAATCAAAGGTGCACTTGCACATGTTTGGTGCTTTTCTTCAAAAATTTCCCTCTCCAAACCTCCCTTTCAACTCTTTCGTTATCCTCCAAAATTCAACTTTAATTCCCCCATAAGAACATTTGAGGGCACTGCCCCCCCCCCAAAAACCAATAATTTGGTTAGGGGGGGGTGGGGCAGGGCCCCCCAATAATTTCTGACAAACAGCAACACTGGGAATCTCAGATTTTATAACGAACTTTTACAATTACCGCACTATGCCCCCCCCCTGGCATCTCCCCAACCCAATAGTTTATTTTGCTTCTGCCACCCATGTTCTTATAAAAAGGTGAATTGCAGTTTTGAAACTTTGAAAACACAGGCAAAATAGTTTTACCAGTATTCATATTCTGTGGAAGCAAAAATAAAAAGCAAAATTATCAAATCGGTATTCGCGTCCCTCTTTTCGCAAACCGTCTATGCATAATTACAGACAACATGTTGCGGCACTCCTTCCTCACCAAGTTTAGATTCTAAAAGTCAGTTAATGGCGTCCAAACAAATGTTTTTAGAGCATAAAATCTAGAGCACCCTGCCTTACGCCGGGGGCACATTAGACGATTTTATACGCTGATCGCTGCGATTAGCGAAACTCGTTCAGTGTGTTGCCTACTGCGATAGCAAATTTCGCTGATCGTCTTGACTGACATATAAAATCGCCGATGTCTAGCATGCCAGATCATTATACGAGCGATTAAATACGCCACGGTTCGCAGGCGATCAAATCCCGGCCGGCTGCTATCAGAGTATACAATCGCCTAGTGTGCATTGCCCTCATCGCATAAAGTCCCTAACATCGCGTCGCGACATGCAGCAAATGACACTGTACTTCTTATGCAGAAACCGTGGAGCTCGTAGTTTTCTTAGAACTTCATTAAATGCGTCTCTTGAGTTGAGAATTGACAAAGGTACACACAACTACTACACAAGAAAACTTACTTCTCAGAAACCGTCTGAAACAAGAATATATATCGATCCTTATAACGGAGACTGATTTTACAAATCGTTTTTTCTTCTTGGCTATAAGGATTAACAGTTAGCACAGCCACAAAGGGTGGCGGATTCTAAACGAATCAAGGGATTCACGCCCGATGCACAGTTCTCTAAGTGAAATTGTTTCCATTCTATTCTTACTGCCTTGCAACAATCACAAACCGGTGAGTAGAACGGGGCGTAAGCCAGGGGGAATGCGTACGAGCCACACGTACCTAGACACGCCTTGACAGTCACGTAGCGCGAATCGCATCCTGGTCGAGCTATGTTTTTTCGGTAGTTCTCTGCTTTGCAATACACGCCGTACTCTTCAAGCGGATTCGCGTCACAATTTGTTAGGATTAGAGCGGCCATTGTTAGAAAGACGCTTGCACACACTTGGAAGTTCATTTTGCCAGCAAATCAAAGACAAAAAAACTAGAAAAGAATTAGAGATTGGTTAGTTACCCCGTAGCAGTGAGTTAACCTCAATCTTCATCCTACTAAGACGAGATTACATACAACCCTACAAAGTGACAGTCATTTTGCTTGTCATGAGGAGTAGAAACAATTAGTCCTATTCATTCTAACTTTTGAACCAGTTGATGAAACCCTACAAAGTGACCAATTCATTTTGCTTGTCTTGAAAAGGAGAAATGATCGGTGTTATTCATTCTAATTTTTGAACAAGTTGATAAAACCCTACAAAGTGACCAATTAATTTTGCTTGTCTTGAAAAGGAGAAATGATCGGTGTTATTCATTCTAACTTTTGAACCACGGTTGATGAAATTCTAAAAAAAAGGACCATTTTGCATGTCTTGAAGTTGAAGAGTAGAAATGATTGGTGTTATTCATTCTAACGAACCAGTTGATGAAACCCTATAAAGTGACCATTCATTTTGCTTGCCTTGGAGACTAGAAATTATTGGTGGTATTCATTCTAATTTTTGAACCAGTTGATGAAACCCTATAAAGTGACCATTCATGTTGCTTGTCTTAAAGTTAAAGATTAGAAATAATTGGTTTAATTGTTAAAACCCTACAAAGCCTGGGGAGTACTCCCCCATATGAGGTAACGGGTATGAGCCACCCTATAGGGTATAGTTTTCAAGCTCTGGCAGTCTGGGGTAGGGTATCCTATTTGCCAGAGGTCTGCAATAGAGTACATCTAATTTGGGATTGGTTAGGGTAGACACTACATGTACCATTTTTTCCACTTTGGTCTTGAATGGGGTAGGGGAACAATATCAAACATTCAAAGGTCAGGGATATGGTCTGGGTTTTGAGCTTAAGCCAGCACACCCATACCATAACATTTTTAAATAATAAAATACACCCCCTAGATGGCTAAAAAGCGACTTGTACTGTTCATTTTGCTTGCCTTAAAGAGTGTTGTTCAACCTAATTTATTTTACAAATTTATTGAAACCCTGAACTTCTTTTCTGCTTGTTCTGAGTTCTCCCAAGGCCATTGTTTCAGCCACATTGGTAACAGTAGAACTATAATTTTCATGATTTTGGTAACTCCTGGTACTACAGTACTGAGTTGCCGAAAGTCGCATAGCTGCTCGAGTAATAAATTTGTCTCAAAATACACAATAGTGTCAATACAGGCTTTGGGTAAAACCTTGAGTGGATTTTCCTTTATAACGAATTATTTTACACATTCAAATAACTAGTTCAGTGTTCAAAGAGCGAACTGAGTTAAGAATAGTTTGTTCTGGTTTGATATCTGATCAATTGACATTTAACCCACTTAGACCGGAAATGGCAGGTGACCTGCTAGCGAATGTGAAGCTTTGCTGTCGCGTATTCTTAAAAAAATAATCGACCGCTTTATAATTTATACGAGAATAAATTTACTTCTAGGTTTCTTTCCGTACATCCACTATTTCTATTTCATAGTTTTATACTGGGTGCTTTGTCATGAACTGAAATGAACTTGGCCATGAATTTTAAGGTAGCACTATTGAATATTGAATAACCCAACACAGCAAATTACATCAGCTTGCCGCCAAAACTTAACCATCTATATTCTTCAGCATTTTATAACAGACAGGCTTGCGCATTCCTTTCAGTAACTTTTAAAATCTAACGTCAACCTTAGTTTCATTCTTTACGAATATCAAAACATTTTTGAACAATAGCTAGCGATTAGTTAAAAGAACGGAGCTTAAAAAATTTTGGCGGACTAGATTGCATGCACCTAATGGCTAATATAAATTTGCCGGGGAAGAGAGCTTTCAACGAGTTAATTTTGACGTTTCATTCCCAAGTTTACCAGAACGTGCATAGTCTTAGTAGACAAATACTTACCAATTGTGATGTAAATTTACAATTCAATTCAGCTCTTGTGCATGTGGGTTCGATATTTGATAATTCAGCGTGATGTATATGTTCCACTAGTTTGTTATGATGAGAGAACGCGCGGTTTGAAATACTTGTGCTACATACTGTAATTCGATATTGAACTAACCCCTCCTACTGTGTTCTATTTTGTTTAAAAAAGTACACAAGCCGAGTCTTGCTCCAAGTCAAAGTGATGAAAATTTCTCCCACGATAAGGAGCGCTAAAGGGAGAAAGACGAAAAGTTTCCCCAAGGAAATATATATTTGAGAGGCGTGCGAGTTTTGACACGGAAAATATAATTTTTCACTTTCGACAAAATTGGCAAAAATAACGAATGACTTCATCTGAAAAATAAACAATTGCAGATTTTCTAAAGCGTCGAAAGCACTATGTTTGATCTATTTAGTTGACCCTTTCAGTCCTGGTTGTACTGGTAAATTCTCCCAACTAGAGTCCATACTTTTCATAAAACAAGTTTGGGAGAATTTCACTTTTAATCTTCTAGCTTCAGTATTTAATCAAATCTCATTTTTTCATTACTAAATGTCTTTTTCTTGTATTTGGTTTCACGAGCGACGTAAACGACGGAAGCACGCGCAAGTGGAGCATAAATTTATTTTTTGTCACTGAAGCATAGACCAAATATGGGAAGAAGTCAAAACTATGGTATTTTTAAGGAACCAAATTTTTTCGGGGGAGGTGGTAGGTGGCGGCACAGACCCCCTATCCCCACCCCAACCACTTTTTCAGAGCTCAATTTCTCAAAACCTGATTTAGGGGTATTGGTTTTTATTGTACTATGGACTCCCCTCTCCATAAGGAAGGCGTTGGTGCAAGCACTTTATCAATATCTATTTTATTGAACATGATATTTGCTTCTGAAATTCAGCCTTTTTGAAAAAAGGTGGTGGGTGGCGGCACATAATACCCCACCCCCTAAATTGGGTTCCCAGGAAGTAACCATTGTTTTGACCTTTTCCCTAATCATGGATAAATTAATTGGGTTTGTTCGAAAAAGCGGGAGTTCGAGTTATCTGGGGTTCAACTGAATATTATGACACACAGCACATGCATCCAGAGTGTAGTTTAAGATAGTTGTGTATGAAGTCTTATTTGTTTTACTATGTAGTTGTATAACATATTTTGCTTTTGGTAAATTTAACTGATGCAAAATCAGGTAGGCGTTCAGTATTTACAAACTGTAACTTGATGTTCATCACTAGCTAGGACCGGTATCCTAAAAAATTGACACATTATATTCTTTCACACCCACATGATTTCACTTGCTTGTGATAACGTATTGTTCTTATACCGTAAAATCCTATTTTAAAGACCCCCCCCGGTTTTAAGCCCCCCCTGGTTTTAAGCCCCCCTCCGGTATAGGCCAATCCAATTGCTAAAGAATATTTTGTTCCGGATATAAGCCCATGTCACATATCACCGGATATTGAAGGTGTCGTGCCTGTCATGTCTTAGTCATTTTCGAGTCACATATTAACTACATTATTATTTACTTTCAATTCATATTTTAGAATCGTCGTATTCTCATCTCACTCCAGCTTTGGCTTGATAACGAGTAGCACGGCTACTCGAAATACTGCCAATAAACCTGCAAAAAATGACGTTGTTATAATAGCCGTGCATTCAGATTTTCTTTATACACATGGAGTGACGTCTGTTACATGCATCTCTAAACAAAAGATCCAACATCCATTTTATTTTGCGTCGTGTAGTCCTTTGCATTCAAAAGACTTCGTAAATAAGTGGCTGCGAAGTTTAGAACAATAATTATAATGACTTTCATTCTGTTCCGTTACAGTCGTATAAGTCTGTTTATATAAAGATGTCTTTTTAAAAAAAAAATAAATTTCCCGTTTATTGTGACACACAATAAATGTATTACGATGTAACTCAAAATGTAATGGTATGTTGGCTTTAATTCGTTTCTTAGATACGTTACGTTTTATCTCATTGTTCCGAAACTTTTTTTTATTCCGCTTATAAGCGCAAGCCCCCCCCC
>JAOBRD020301676.1:0-20378 GCA_027575215.2 Hydrozoanthus sils | reverse complement strand
CAATTTTATTTAGAATCTGAAAGCGATTTCGTTTTTTGAAATAACGTTTTATATGGTCGTCATTCCTTGTATGTGCAGACTATAAACTCGTCATTCTTGTCACACTTAACAGATCGCCCTCCCTCTCAAAGTCAAACTAAGTGAGTGATAGCTTCAATTTTCTTAAATAACTGTTAAATGTGACAAGATCTAGAATGGCGAGTTTATAGGCTGCACATACAAAGAAAGGCAAACATGTAAAACGCTATATCAAAAATCGAAACCGCTTTTAGATTTCAAATAAAGTTAGAATAGTCTTTATTCCCAAGCATTATGGTCGCTCGCGTTATTTAGAAAATTGAAAACTACCGCCCATTTATTCTTTTAAAGCTTGAGCGGGAGGGCGGCTGTGACAGTTATCTAGTTGCTAAGTGTGACAAGAATGCCGCAAGTTTAGAGATCAATCTCACTTTCCCGGTCAAATTCAAATGATCATGGCGAGGTGTCACACGAGCTGGCACTCTGCAACCAAAGGGCCTTAACCTGCGAGATGAGACTTGAGTTGTTTTACTACTCCTTTTTTTATTTTTATTTTTATTATTATTTTTTTTTATTTTTCAAATTTACTTTTGCTTTTATTTACAATTTTCTCTATTCGTTTATTAGCTCATTTGAATTTGAATTCTACGTCATTTAGCTACTCGTATTTCACAACGGTCATAAATATTTTAAGTTTGTAACACGCCAATTTTGTACTTCATTACCTGAAGAAGGCTGGTTTGGCCAGCTGAAATATAGTGCTCCACAAAGATTTATAACGTTGTGTCGAATATTTATCTTCAAACTACGTTTATGACAAAATGGCTCCTGTAGCACTTTAAGAAAAGTGTTCACTACGCTTTCCTAAGCAAAACAGTTGCTTTAAAGTTACTCTACTTCTCAAATAATAATTATTGGAAATTTTAATTGCTCGTTTGCTCTTTCTTTTGTCCTAGTTACGCTATTTGAAGAGAAAAAGATTAAAATTACCTTCATAAAGATAAAAAGAGATTGAAAAAGTTTTCTGTTAATCGATTTCTTGTGTTCTGCTGTTTGCTTTGAGAAATCTGCCCCTTTGGAATGTGTAGACTCGCTCGAACGTAACTAGTGATTGCGACCATATTTCTTTTGACAGATTTTTTTGTCTGCTTCTCTTTCTTGCAGGAAGGAGTGTTTTTTATCTTTCTTTGACGGCAAAGATGATGAGGATTTCTCGGAACGTTTCAATAGCATCGCGTCAAATTTCGTGTGGGCTCCTGAGATAGGGGCCCAAGCCCTGAAAATTTCTTTAAAATCCAACACTTAATTCAATGTGGACAAGAAGTCAGAAAGATTCCGATTCATTAACGTTTGATGAACTGATGCTTTGAGAGACACAGCAAGCCGAAATTTTCTGATTAGGAAAAACTACACGGCCGAAAACAACAACAGTATGACTGTTATGATTCCTTACTGATTCTTTGTGATATAACGATGTATGATGTTATCAGAGAACCAGACAACAAGGAACTCAACTTGACTGTAACAAGCTCACACATTTTGTTGTGTCTATAATCTGTTTTAGGTCCACTTTTACATATCTCATCTTTCCAACAAATTTTTAATTGCGTCATCATCGGGGTTCTTGTTTCACAACATGACAAAGAACCTTGAGAACATTAGATCAAATATAAACAGTGCTTCAAATACTTCATTAATACAAGTATATTTCAAATTGTCTCAAGGGAATGTGTAAGAACAGTCGCTTTTTAGATTTTACACGATGTCTGAACATATTTGTTTATATTTAATTTACACAATGTCTGAACAACTTTCCTTGTTTTGAGCTAATGTATAGTGGTTTTCGAATCCAGCAAGATATAAGAGATCGTTTTTTGTTCTTTTTTTACGTCTTATGGTGTTTGTTTTACTTAATACTTATTAATGAAGAATAGATTAGATCACAACGAAAGAGGTCTATGACATGAATAATGGAGGAAGAAGGAGCCGTGTATACTCAAAAAATGAGTTCGTTCCTTGGTATATCTTTTTAACTAATTACATTATGAGACATTGTAAAGTAGCATTGGCAACTATAAATGTTGTCTATAGTTATTATAGTTCTTATTTTGGGATTTGTTGCAGATGATAGACAGACGCCCAGAGGACCCTTTGTTTTTGGGCAAAGTTCACATGAAAGATGGAGACGTTCCAACACTCACATCCGGTCAAACTTTTAGAGACCATCTCAAGGAGCTTCTTAGAGACGGCAAAGAACTAAAAGAAATCATCACGGCTCCAGGTAAAATCGTGAAATTTTTCAACCAGACCTTTCCTGAACTGGTGGAGAGCAATCACTTGGGAGAGATGAGCCAGAAAGATTTTGAGCTCTGGAAGTCAGGAAACAACATCATCAGTGTAGAGTTTGACACCAAGCCTCGCCCGGACACTCCAGGTAAAGATGTCTACATTGGAGGACCAGCAGCTTTATTTGCAGCCGCCTTGGAAGCTGAAGCAAAGCAGAAACCAGGTTTCGATTCAACTTCATCTGCCCCAGAGATTTTATATGGTCATAACGGGTCACGTGGTACCTCTAACTGGAAAGGCTCTGCGTCCTATTACCACATCTTTGAAACTGTACCAGTTTACTACAAGCCAGACAACACAGGTGTTTATGTTTTTGCAAACAAGATTCGCAACAGCATCAAGAAAATCATTTCACCAGAGATTTACAAGAAAGAGGCCTATGAGGACCCAAACTTTATCAAACTAAATTCTGATGTGTTTGCGATTGCAAGAAGCCCAGGCTTGGTTAAGCTTTGTCTGAAGAATACCATATACACCATGCGTGATGTGGGGATTCCACTTACCAAGAACATTCGCTTGGGACCGTTTCGCTGGTCAGACGAACAAGCAGTGGCATATACCACATTAGAACACAGCCATTTGACTCGAGAAATACTTGAGAGACTACCAACTGAAAAATCAATTTTCATCAAATCAAATGAATTACACCGTGCCCTTTGCATCCACGTGGGAGGAGGTAAGGGTGACGAGGTCTCCAGTGCATACCAAAAATTAAAGATATATTCCAGAGAACACCTCGAAATGCGAAAGATGTCTATAGATGAGATTGAAGCACGTGGGTACGATACCAACCTAGTGACGGAAGTAGGTGAGTTTCCTTGTGATGGGTATTTCCCTCCTTACATGGATCAAGAACTGGAAAAAAAGGTTGTGCAGTCAGGAGGGACAGTCAACGGTAACATGCTGTTAAAGAAGATACTTATAAAGCCCACTGGCTCCAACGGAGACTGCGAGGTGACACGCATAGTTTGGGAAAACACCGATAACGGTGAAAAGGTTGAGACCATAGTCAATGAGCTCTTTCTCTCATTGGGTCCATCGGCAAAGCAAATCCTCTTGAAGCAATCTGCTTACACGATAAAATCTCATCTGTTGGACTACTTCTCAAAATTGTTATTTTTAACAAACACCTCAGAAGCACAACCTAACATCTACCCACCAACTCTAAAAGCGCTGGTCAAACACGCAGTTAACAATGTGTCCAGCTACATGGGAAAAAACAACCTCATTAACGACATCATGTGGGCATCTGCACTCACAGCAGTTCTCATGGTTAAGGTTGACCCAAGAAAGGTACAATCAGCTTTGCAACTTGTAGATACGAACAATGATAGTGTATCACCCACAAATGTAATAAAGTTAACCACAAATGTAATAAAATTCAACCATAAATGTAATAAAATGTTAACCACAAATGTATTAAAATTTTAATCACAAAAATTAATGTAATAAACCATTAACCACAAATGTAATAACCATCAGCCACAAATGTAATAAAATGTAAATTTTCAACAAAAGTGAATTAAAACTTTTAGAAGTAGTAGTAACAAGTTTAGATGCGTCAAACTTAAATGACAGACCTTTGAGCGTGGGGGAGAAGCACGTTTCCGCAGACCGGAAGCTCAACGGAAGTTCAAAACCTATCGTTTCCGTCACGTTTCCGACTTGTAACTTGTAACTTTATTTGAATAGTACACAGTAAAAACATCAGGACTTTGAAACTAAGAATACAATTAAAACATAAAAGTTATACGTATATAAAAAAAGAATATATGTCCATATTAAACTATAGTTGCCTGCTTTCCATGAATGCCGTGTATATTAATAAGTAATGAGAAAGAATTCCTTGCAGCCCGATTTGAAAGGGCTTACGGATTCTGCTTGTCGAAGGCTAGTTGCCAAACTGTTCCACAAAACTGCCCCGTTATACCTAAAGCCATTCTTTAAGTAGTTTGTGCGGGGTAACGGAACAGCAAGCTTGTTTATGGAGGCCCTAAAAGAGTATGGGCTGCTACGGCACACAAACTTCTGTTTAAGATAGTTGGGCGCGAAACCGTGTAGAGATTTGTGTACCATAGTTGCCATGTGGGACTCACGTCGACGAGCAAGTGAACACCAGTCCAGTTGTTGAAATAGCAGTCCTGCATCGGCATCAAAACTCGAACGAGTAAGAACCCTTGCCGCCCTATTTTGAAGCTTTTCCAGTTTGGTAGCATTAGTTTCACCGCAATTGCTCCAGACAATGTCGCAATAATCAAAATGTGGTTGTACTATTGCATTATACGTGCAAGTCAAAGCTGCAGTATGAGCACAAGGACGGCAACGTTTTATAGCGCCAATGCCTGCTGCAATTTTTTTAGATATATGAGATATATGGGTGTTTCACGATAGATGCTCGTTGAGGTGAACAACGGAAACATGGTAGAACCATTTCACTAATTTTCAGCGTGTTTCCGTAACGTTTCCGTCAACGGAAACGGAAATGGAAGTTTTTTTCGCGTTTCCGTCATGATTAAGGTTTCCGGAAACCTGTTGATTATTATTTGTGCAAACAAAAAAGCAGAGCAACTTTATATCGTCTCTGATCGCACTTCTTCACTTAGTTTTTGGTAAAATCCATTTTGAAGTCATTGTTAAACTTAACCAGTTAGCTCGAGTGAGTAAATATAAATAAACTCTTTCAATATCTTTTATACTGGTTTATTACTGGTATCAGTTGTTGTGGCGGTCCACTGTTGACGATCGTCATCAAAGTAAAGTTGTTTATGGGCATAGTTTTGCATATTTGAGAGCAGTGTGTGACAATGTCCGCATATCTTCCTGAATCTTAGTCTCCTAATTCTTATTCGAATTACTGTTTCACAAACTCTTCGTTCTGGGTTTGAACCTCGAGTGTTGCTGCTGTTCTTATGGCAACAAGCGATCCCGCATGCGCTGTTAAACATTTGCGCAGAGTGCGTCATTTGGATGTGACTTTTTCGCACACGTGTGGTCGAAGTGAAGTTTGTGGTCGCTCAGTCTTGTTTGTCTACTATTAAATATTTCATCGTTTTACTGTTTGATATGTCACAAAAAAAATACATAGAAACACCAGGCCAAGCCTTTGCTGCACAAGATTCATCTCGCTCTTCTTAAAGAGCTCCAACTTAGCAAGATGAGAACAAGTCATCAAGGACACGTCGGACCAGGGCCCAGTCAAACATTGTTCAGTAAGTGTTTTAAAATGTTTTCTATATCTTTTAGTCTTCAGATATTTCATAGGAATCCCAAATTTAACATTAGTCGATAAACGTCAGTTCATGATCAACCTCAAAGAAATTGAAATTGCTGGTCTCCTCGTGTAACATTTAAGTGAATAACCTGCGAGCAGAGCCTCCTTTTACCTCCTCAGCGGCGAGAGAGAGAAGGAAAGAAGACTGCAAAAATCGTGTAGAATTTTATTGGCGCATGCGCAGCTGTCGTTAAGAAACGAACTCATTCCCAAGCTCACTCGTTGTTGATAAATGGTTTCCGGTTTCACTCCGCTTTCCCGTTCCACTCGACTTCTTCGCATCCAGCAAACGTATGGCATCCATTCATTATGTTTTTAGACCACGTAGTTGTTAACGCGATAACTCGAGTCCATTTTCAGTACAAAAGTCTTTCAAAGCTTTTTCGAAGGCTTCTCAAAAGCATTTCTTTCCGCCATCTTCTTCACAACGCGGGCTCAGTTTCGGTCATCAGATACATGTGAGTCTTATTTCAGACTTAAACCAGCTAAAAACCCGAAATTTTGCACCTCATGGTCCAGAATGTTGGATAACGGCACAACAATAGAACTACACGATTTCTGCAGTCTCCTTTCCTTCTCTCGGCGCTGAGGAGGTAAAAGGAGGCTCTGCTCGCAGGGTATTAAGTGAGAAGCTTGATCCCAATCAGTTTTTCTAACAAGCTGAAAATTTAGTATGGCTTGCAATGCAGATTGTAAAGTTAAAGTAAATGGTTTGGTTACTTTTAGTTTTCTTAGGCTTTATATTAAGTTTGGTCACCACTTGTATTTCCTCAAGTTGTAAATATGAAGTTTAAGAGAAACATATTACTGGGAAAGCATATTATTATACATGTTGTCACAAACTCTCGAGAGCAGAACTTTGATGATGAATGGGTACTTGTTTGGACGAAATGAAGGAAATGATAATGAACAACAACCCTTTTTCATTTAAGTTGTGTTCAAGTCTTGATATGTCAAAGTAGAGAGTTAGGGACCTGTCAGAAATTAATTGAAATCTGATGCGTAGTAAATCAGGCGAGCACGTCTAGAGTTTAGTTATCTTAAATCCTTATCACATTAAAACATCCAGTATTATGAAAATGATTCAAATCTTGCAAAAATTCTGTCAGCACAGATGAACATTGCAGTCACAATCGTTAATTCTCTCTTGGTGTTAATCATTACCATCGCTTTTAAATTACTTTGTATAGAGGGGGGACTCTTTTATACCTGAAAGTTTGGTGGATAGCGAAGGAGTGCAATGAAGTTATTGAATGAGATCACTAGGGGAGGGTCACAATTTTTATGGCTTACAATTTTCTTGCCGAAAGTTATGGGAGGGTCATATTTTTGGGGTTTGTTTGAACAAATAATATTATAAAACATGTTTTTGGTGAGTTAGCATCAAAATATTGTATACTCCAAATTTTAGAGTTAAATAAACAGTCGGCATACTCTTATTTGATTTTTTATTTCCACAGAGAATAGTAAAGAGTTTCATTAAGATTAAGTTAAGAAAAGACAAAATTTTTATTAAGTACAGATGTGTGAATGTTTGTTAAATAATATTAAGGTGCTCAAGATTAGAAAAAGTTAAAAAGGGTAAATTAATTTTAAAATAATAAAAAAGTCAAAAAGCTGTCCAGATGTAATACTAAGTGAGACAAAACATATGTAAAATTGATATGGATTCAATTTCGCCATGCAGTTAGACCTCCTAATGCTTGAAACATAAAGCATTTGCATTGTCCTCATCTTGCATACTGTGAAATACAAAGATCACTTCGGTCAAATCTGTTGCCTTGAGTGGTTTAAATTCATATGATTCTTCTCATTTGTTTTGATAATCCAGACAGAATAAATCTATTTTCACTGTTTAAATGAAAACGGTCATTTCAGTTTGCCTAGTGGTTTGTTGTTGACCAATATTCAGCAAAGTTCATCATTACCAAATGATACCAATGATACCAATGATACCAAATGATACCAATGATACCAATGTGTACTTACCAAATGAGTTTGCTTTCACTTATGGCAGATGCAGTTTATCAATATTGGATGTGGCAAAGAGAGAAGAAAGAAGAAGTGGGTAGGACACCTCCTTCAGGAAGCATGTGTTAGGCAGTATACAGAGTTATTAGTTGAAGCTTGATATTTTAAATTTACATTTTTCTGTTATTTAAGAAAAAGTATTTGCTGTTACAATTTAAAATTTGTAAAAAAAGAGACATTTGAAGCTTAGCAGTTTAATTTTTATACAATTTGTGAAAAAGAATTTGTTTTCAGTTACAGTTACAGTTTGTGAAAAAAAAGCATTTGCTGTCAATTACAGTTTTGACTTTTGTGTATAGGGGCATTTGAAGCTTAATACTGTAGTTTGATTTTTTTATTATTTGTGAAAAAGCATTTGCTGCTACAGTTTCAACTTTTGTGTATATAAAGACATTTGAAGCTTAATAATTTAATTTTTATGTAGTTTGTTAAAAAGCATTTGCTGTCAGTTACTATTTTGACTTTTGTGTATAAAGAGACACTTGAAACTTAGTAGTTTAATTTTTATATAATTTATGAAAAAGCATTTGCTCCATGTTACGGTTTTGACTTTTGTGTATATAGAGACATTTGAAGCTTAGTAGTTTATATACAGTTTTGAGTTTTGTATATAGAGACATTTGAAGCTTAATAGTTTAATTTTTATATCATTTTTGAAAAAGCATTTGCTGTTACAGTTTTGATTTTTGTGTATATAGAGACATTTGAAGCTTAATAGTTTAATTTTTATATCATTTTTGAAAAAGCATTTGCTTTTACAGTTTTGACTTTTGTGTAAATAGAGACATTTGAAGCTTAGTAGTTTAATTTTTATGTTATTTGTGAAAAAGCATTTGCTGTTACAATTTTGACTTTTGTGCTTAATGAGACGTTTGAAGCTTAGTAGTTTAATTTTTATATTATTTGTGAAAAAGCATTTGCTTTTACAGTTTTGACTTTTGTGTAAATAGAGACATTTGAAGCTTAGTAGTTTAATTTTTATATTATTTGTGAAAAAGCATTTGCTGTTACAATTTTGACTTTTGTGCTTAATGAGACGTTTGAAGCTTAATAGTTTAATTATATGTTATTTAAGAAAACGCCTTTGCTGTCAAAGTGTTAGTTTTTGTACGAAGGAAACCTACATTGGAAACCGTTGTTTGAATACATTACAGAGGAAGTTGCGTACGAAAGACAAAAAGCAGCAAAATTTTGGTCCTATCGTGAGGCATACCAGATTTTGTTAATTTGGTCAAAACAATTACTTTAATACAGCAAAAACTGTTGCCTACATGCAAGTTAAGACAAAGGACGCTTCTTTAGCGCGAAGGAAAAGTGCTTTTCCTAAGAAAAACTGTATATAGAACGGATAAAAATGATTTACAAACCGTTACTGAAACGTATGTTTCCGCAAATCTGTACCAGAAAAAGTGCTCAAACTTGTATACGGAAATTAAACGTGCGGATCCATGTGGATAAGTGGTCCAGTTCCGACGGCGCCGGTGCAACGGAAACACGAAGAACCGTAACGATTCCGTTGACGGAAACACAAGTTTCCTGTAACGGAAACGTAAGTATCCGCAAAGTAACTGCAATGATTCCGCGTGCGGAAACACGTAATTTCGTGCTGTGCATGAGGACTGTGGCCATTGGGAGAGGGGGTAGGAAAAAGGGATAATCCGATTCGTGAACGCGCAGTTAAGCCGTTAAGCCGAGAGGCTTAAAATCGCGTGTGGGGGTAGCAGCCGGTGAGGAATGTTGTCAATGGGGACGGGAGGGGTGAAGATATATAGCGGGGGAAGGGGAGGGGGGCAAGTGACGAACTGACTCGTGAAAACCCATTGTTATGCCATTCACACCAGAGCATGAATGACCTATATTAAATTTGCTTGTTTTAATCAGCTCGCTGTGTCGCTAGTAGTGTGAATCATCAACCGAAAAACAATGCAATAGAATAGAAATGGGACGATGTATGTGACAACAGAAAATTGCGTATATTAAACCCTGATGTAGTAAGGGGAAAAAAGAATATTTCAACACTGAAAAGTTACCACTAAAACACACATAACCTAAAAAGGTTTACGGCCTTCTACTAAAAACGAAAGCGCAGTCGACTAAGACGACTGCATTTAGAAACCTCAAACTGTAGCATCGGCCGTAAAAGCGATAAAGACACTCTATCGACTACCTTACTAAACTACAAAAACTTATTACATTGTCCAAAACAAATTAAAAACGTTTAGTAAATAGCTAAAAAGGTTCAAACAGCTACGGTTGAAGCCACGCTTCAAATAGATTGCTCATCTACACTTCCAGACAAACCAGATTACGATTCCCTTCGGCTGCATTTTCGTTTTTAGTTTAACGCCATACATTTTTTGGGTTATGTGTGTTTTAGTGGTGTCTTTTTAGTGTTGAAATATTCTTACTTTTTCCGGCTTACAGATAACAGCTAAACGAATCGAAACGGGATATGTACCAGAAAATAGTAAATATAGTGCGTTAAAAAAGATATATAATTTTAAGGAGATCGACTTCAATGTGTACAGCGCTAGATGAACTCGTTTCGTTGTTACTTATTTCTGAAAATTAGTAAACAGCGAAACGACTTCATTTAGCGCTGTTAAAGACTCTGAACACACTGAAATCGATCGCCGATAAGTTATATTTCATCTTTAGGACGCTTACATTTTAACTGATGAAAAAATTCTGGGTAGAATAGAGCTCTCAGGATTATTTTCAAATTCGATTCGCTATTTACTAATATTCGGAAATGCTCCGGTATGAATAGCATAACAACGGGTTTTCACAAGTCACAGTTTGTCACTACGTCCGTCCCCTGCTCTGCATCTTCACTCTTCCTGTCCCCTATGGCAATATTCCTCATCGCCACCCCCACGCGCTATTTTATGTCACCCATGGTCCGTTGTGCATGTGAATGGCTTAACGGCGGGCTTTGAAGGAAGTTAATGGTTTTATTACATTTGTGGTTAAAACTTTATTACATTTGTGATTAGTATTACATTTGTGGGCGGTTATTACGTTTGTGGGTGATATAGATAGTAGAAAAAATTGAAACGTTGAAAATTAGTTTGAGACAAAAAATCTACAATACTAAAATGCTACGTTTCTTTGTTATTGAAAACTAGGTCGAAAACTTTCACGTTTATGAACGTTTTGTTGAAAGTGCAAGATTTACTTTAAAGGTGTTTTGGCCCTTTTTACTGCAGACAAAGTTAATAAAACTTTCATATTACCTATCTTAGATTATTGTGATACGGTATGGAATTGCTGTGGTGCTATAAACTCGAGAAAAACTCCAGAGACGCGCGGCAAGAATTGTCATGAAATCAAATAGTAACGATAAGTCATTAGACTATTTGAAGTATGAAAGTTTATCTGAAAGACGAGAGAAACATGTTTTAGCATTGGTTAATGATATACTAAAGAACAAGTGTCTGCACTTTTTTGTTAGTTATTTTCGTTTCAACAAAGATTGTATAAATAAGACAACAAGGCAGAGTAAACAAATACGACTGCCAAAACTCTAGTTAGGAACAACAAAGAAGGCTTTTTACCACCATGGCGGCGTGCTTTATAATCAACACTTGTAGGTAAGATATACTTTTATTGCACCTTGTAAATATTTCCCGATCATACAGTTTTTTAGGATTTTAATATTTTGTCATAGTACTTTTTAACATTTAGGGCTTCCGTTGATAACAGTGATTTATTTGTAAAATTACTGAAGGAATTACCCTGGGTAAATAAAAGCATCTATCTATCTTTTAGAAACACATAGAGAAATAGCAAAATTTAGTGTCTTGATTAGCTGAAGAAACAATTGCTCTTTATATACATTTAATTTTTACATAAACGTGTGTGTTATTGTCATTCAAAGTGTCAAAGTCCTTTTTTTTGTTCTACTGATTTTAAATTGTAAGCAAACATCGAATTTCAGGTCCCTGGATTTAAAATAAAAAAGTTCCGTGACCATCTGAACGGCCATAACAAGCACGTGGTCAGACTGGCAGAGAAGGAAGTTACCACGACGAGAGGAAAGAAATACTTGTTGTTCGCTCTTCAGTTGACCGGAGGAGGAAACTTTCCCAGCCGTCATTGCCACCCAGAAGCCGCTATCAATGCTATATGGGCCAATACTGTCCCGGTATTAGGAATGGAGGTAAGTAGGATAAACTTCATTTTTCAGATCGGGAAGATTGTACAGAGATCCACCATTCGGGACACAAAGCTTGTACAACTCTTTCTGCATAGGAGAGCTGCCGATGAGGTTAACTATAAAACGTCTACGCTAAATAATTGCTGTCGAGTGAACATACTTTTGGTGTGGTTTCAATCCGTGAATTCAGTTTGATTTCTAGCATCGGTTTAGAGGACAGCAATTTTGCTTTATGGCTCTGTCGGTCTTTTTGTTCGATAATCTTTGAACTTCTGATCGCCAATGGACTACAGAAAATATCGACCATATTTTGTCAGTTGGCAACAATATGTATTTCAATGAGTTCTTTATATATAAGACTGACTCCTCTCCTTTGTTAAACCAGTTAAAAGAAAGCAATAGTCCTTTTCACGGTTCCTGAGAGGTAACCAAGCATCTACACGAAACCGAGTCGAAGGTTATCTTGGCACAGTTAGAGAAGTGAAAATGATTATCATAAGAAAGAAACTTATTAGCATGTCTATTGTTTTGACTTCTCTAACTGTGCCAAGACAACCTCGGTCTCACAGCAAACATTGTATGTTGTTCAAAATTACTTCTTCCTGTTGCAACTATATGATTCACATTATTGTACACAAAAAAGGTTTCAAAACCATAAAGTAGATTCAAGTGAGGCCTTCCCACTAGAACGGGCTATAATTCAAGTTTCGCTGATCTACAGCATCAACAAAGAACCCCATAAACCCACACAAAGGAAAGAGAGAAATCTTTGACCTCAATGGGAAAAGAAAACATAAAAATGTACTATTTTTCTAAAGTTCTGTCAGCTTTTTTAAATGATTTCAAAACTGCATGTAACTTTGATTTAGCTGTATCTTTGTGAATTTTCTTGTTTGAAAAATGGTTTTTGAGGCAATGAGGCCAGCTTGCATTATTTAATTTCGATTTAAGTAAAATTGGTGGATCCCCATTTAGCAATTCTTTTTTAAGCTTTTTGTTGTGTTTTATAGGATAAGGGAGTCGAATACGACGTCATTTCTGCACGCAGCTGCGCCAGGGGGGTCACAGCACAAAACGTGTTTAGAATGACGGCACCATTCAGGAACATGGTAAAGATTTACGGTATAGGGGGTGTGGGTATGACAACAATGGCTCCAAACGCCGTCCTCATGAAAGCGGTGATGGAGGTCAGACAACAGTTAGCAGACGGAAAAATAACCGAGGCAGAATTCAACCGCAAGTTGAAAGAAAGCGACTTCGGAATGATTCGCAGTTATGGCACAAACCCGTTTTCACGTAACTACGCACAGTTCATCGATAACGCAGCAAATCCCAGACGCGTTTGCAGAAAAATGGGTGTCGATAGTAACATTCCCACTCTACGGGAAGTGAGCGGGCGCACGATTGGACGCGTTGCACAAGTCACGACGCAGCTTTACAAAACCTTTGGATTCGCTTTAAAGAGAAAAATGCCCTAGTCAGAACAACAATGTTTAGAAGAATGAAAACTCAAAGCACTTGACTGAATTGCTGTGAGGCAACAACTAAAGGAACCTTGAACTTAAATACAGGACCACTTGAAATATCTCCATTAACTATATATCACTTACCATTCAATGTTTCAGTAGCTGGGATGAAAACTGGTTTGCGCAACTGTACAGATCGACTTGAAATCACAGTACCATTGTTCACCACTGACACTGTGCAGTATGTTCCATGAAAAAAGTACTTGGATCCAAACCTGTTAGAGTTACACTATGAGTCACTTGCTATACCACTTCCAACAACCTTCAATAAACTGTTCTAAGAACTTTTGATCAACTTTACAGAACTCTTGATCAAAGATTGACCAAATAAATAAAGAAAGCAGGAAAGAAATTGAAAACATCGGAGAAGTTTCTGAAACAACACTGATTGAAATACTCACCTTTGTTGCTCTTGGTCTTTCTATTATGAATCCTGTAGCTGTTATAATGATACTTTGTTTCCTAGTTAAGACCACAAAGTCACCAGCAAAGAAAACCTGCAAAAGTTGTAAAAAGGTGTTACGTCAAAAGAACATCGACAAATCTCAAGTTGAATCCCATAGAGTTGCAAGCCCTTTTGAAATTACTGATGAAGGGATCATGGTCAAAGGAGAAGCTAAAGGTTTTCTGAATACTGTTTTTCGTATACGGACAAATCTTTGGTTCTTTTTGTGTTTACACAAGTTGAGGAAAAAAAAAGTTATTTTTTATGGATAATGTAACAGGAACTGCTCAAAAAACATGTGCATGCAAAATTACAATATTAAAGCTTATTATTACCTTTTAGTGCATTAGTTACTAGTAATAGCTTCGTTTATTTTCGAAACAAGAGTGTAAGATAAATAAACGGGTCTTAGGGTTTGCAAGACGTTTCAACAAAAACATTCGAGCATTGCCTAATCTCCAGTCAAGCTAGACAATCTGTTTCAGTCGCACGTGCTCTGTCACGCAACTCGTTATTAAGAGGCTACATGTAGCCTTTACTCGGATCGAATTGGTTAGAACCCCTGCAATACCCATCCCTTGCATTTTCAGCCTAAAAATTGAACAAAGTTATTGAGCGCGTGTCTCCCTCAAAAAAATTGACAGACCAACAGTTTAAAAAGAATGCCAAGGAAAACTTGGATTTTAGAGCAAGAATTTATTATTTTTTCAGAGCTATCAGTCATGTGTCTATCAAAGTGCCTTTGACATGAAACATTTTGCTACTAAAATGAATTGCATGCTGTTTTCAACTGAAGACGTTAGTTGTTGGACAGGAAAGGTTTCAATTTTTTTTAAATGTGCTGCCAATCCTTAAGCTTTAGATGAAAATTAGTAACTTTTCTGAGCAATACCTTGAGATATATCACCAGCCCAAGTTCCAAGTTTGGCTTAAATCCATCAAAATTAAAGTTATGGGTAAGAAAAGGATTTCAAAAACTTGAAAATTTCCCTTTCCAACAACTGACGTCGTCAGATGAAAACATTAAACGTTAGTATCTCGAGACCCATAACAGATTTTTACATTTTAGTTTCTATTTTAGTTTCATTTAGCAAGGTCTTTCCGCTGTCACGCAACAAAAAGCACTTTAAAAAAATCTCAACCCGTGGCAAACAAACCCAATGAATTCAGTTTCCTACAAATCATTTTTCCTTTGTTTTTTCCTCAACTCTAAGTCATTATTGTAGTTTAAGAAAAATGCACACAAATTGAGAATGACAATGAGTGTAATTGGTAGAATATAGTTATTAAACCATTCTATCACTGCTAATGCACTGAGCTCATATTTGGAATCTATAGACCCTTTTCACGCAAAAAATACCCAGTAAATTTTTTCTATTCTTGTTTTTTAGCAGTATTATTGACATAATCACACTTCAAGGTTATTTAACAGTTATTTGCCGAAGGGGAAGTGAATATCTTGGCCAAAAAATCGATTGGTCGACATGGTAATTAACCCCGAATAAGAGCTGATCGTTTTTTGAACAACTAGGCCCAGGTGAATTATCCCCAAACCGAAGTCGAGGGGATTACTCATCACCACATCCTTGTTTTAATAAAATTATTCAGATGATTACAGAGAAAAAATAGCCCAGCGAAAAATGGAAAAAACGCAGATATGTTTTGTGTTTTCCATGCATCATTGCACAGCAACTAGCAGCGCGCGCAGATCACATGATCAATTAAAAAAAGCAAAGTGAACACATTTTAACGGTTTGTGCTCAAAAACAACAGGCACAAATGTAGCCAGTTCAAGCAGAAAAATCAAACACTATTGTCTACACTAATGTAAAGGAAGATATCTAGGAAGAAAAAAAAAAAAATTTGCCCGTTAACGTTGGATCCGTAGGAAAGATCAAGTCGATTTTTAAATGTTTGGAATAGATAAATGATTCGACACAACGTGTTAAATTTTTGTAAAGCACTATAGTATATAATAATTTTTAAAATATCTATGACGGTTGTGAAATACAAGTAGCTAACTGACGTGTGTGGCAGAATTCAAATCAAAATGAACTAAGGAATAGAGGAAAATGGTAAATGAAAGCAAAAGTAAATTTGAAGTTCACGTTTAGTTTCTCCTATGTATTGGAGTTTACAGCGGTTACATTGGATCATGTAGATTAAGTTTTTGGTGTCACAAGTGATGATTATTTATCTTCAAACTATTGTTTACATTCAGATTAAATGTAAATGACCAATTCTGGAAACTTCCGGAAGGGCAAATTGCTCCCAGATTCAGGCCACTGGAGCAAGTCATAGCATGAAGCTTCCTCGTGTCCGCTAAAAAAAGGAACTGTGGATTCTTGATTGAATGCGACGAAGCTGTTTTTGTTGTTTGAATTTTCCCTCATTGACCAGCTGTTTCAGGTAGGACTTTGGTGTTTTACTGTCCTCATTAAAAACAATTGGTTATCGCAGTGAAAATCCCTTTTTTGCGCGGTGTTGACTTGAGATGGCGATCGAGAGCTGCTCGTATTGGCAGCAAACTGACTCTTAGATAGAGCCAGAAAACTTGTCCTTTTACAAAAGTTCTATCTTGACTTTTCTCCTAAAGGAAAGTAAAACTTCGGAAGACAACAATTCATTTCATTAACCTCCATGCTTTCGAATTCTGTTGTAGAGTGGGTTTGTTGTTGAAAGCATTCTATCAAATAAAAAAACTTGAGCAAATTTTTATTTGTTGTCATTTGCTCAATCGCGCGTATCGACATTTGAAACATTTATATCTTTATTAACTAACACAAATTTTCGTAATGATATTGTATAACCTTTGAAAAGCGTTATCCCAAATCTTATTGCACAATTTTTTTTTTTGGAACAGCATTTATTTGCATTGTGCTAATTTCCCCCTTGGAAAGATCAACAAAAGGCGAGGCAGCCATTTTGAAAATTTGTTCAATCACCCCACGCAAGATGATTATAGCCAGAGTATTACGTCAGTCTATACCAATCACAGCAGCGGAAACTCTATAATCACCTGAGTAATTTTACTAAGATACAATATAGTAATATATGGCTTCAAATATCATTGAATTTGAGAAACTCGATATTCACTTCCAGTTTTCCATATATTTTCCATTTTTGGTTGGTTCAGCCTCTCTAATACAACCAGGGGAGTGAATTCATGGCTTTTTGCTTCCGGTTTTCTTAGGTTCCATATATTGAACCACCTGTCGACCACTGTCGGCCAATTAGCTTCTGCGTAAGGTTTATTTGTTTTCTCATTCCACAAATCAGCTTGGAGCAACCTGAGCACATAGTTTCCTTTGTCGAATACTGGATTCGTTGAATAAAGTTGGAGTGTGCGTGTGCGATCGACGCGAGTGGTCTTCGAGAGAAAGGTTAAATGCGATGTGAATAAAGCACCAAATTCACAGCAAGGAAACATTCATATTCATCAAGCATCCGAAAACTTTAACAAGCCTTTCAGATGAAGGCAACGTATTTTTATGGCTCTTTCTTTTATTATGCAACCAAAGCGTCGCTGTCAATTCGTGGACACAATCAGTCATTGATCCATTGAATTCATAGCATGTATTTACATGATATTTCAAACAATTTGGTACCTGATAGGGGTACTTTAATTAACCACGCCTTGATCATCAGGCAGCACTTCATTCTTTTTAAGAACCACTAGTATGCAAGAGCCTTTTATGTAGTAATAAGGATCTCGCTATTTATAAACACAACAAAAAGGGCCAGTTTGTTTAACAGGCCGCCGTAAACAATGCGTGCCTTAATTACAAGACTTAGGAAGTGTTTTGGTGTCAGATTGATTCCTTAGGAAGATCGTGTTCAAAACGCGTGAAATGTTCCAATTGTTTCAGCTGTTGCATCGTGTTGATTTTCCCAAACGTAAGATGAACTGCACAAAACTATTCCCCCTAAAGTTTTTTGTTGATTGTCGTTTTAGTATTTTTGTTTAAACTGAATGCTTGCATTATTTTGAAACGAAGCTCTAAAGCAAACCTGCAGCTTCAAAGAGAAGCGCTGAAGTTGTGATGAATTTTAAACCTAGCTACCATCCGGAAGAATTTCTTGTTCCCGTTTTAAAAACCACTGACGGGATTATTCATTGTTTGCTCGTCCCACCATCAATTTATACCGCATTATAACACGTTCTCATTATTCGCATCAAGAGCTAGAACCTGAGGTGAACTTTACAACGAGACTGAACTATGTTTTCAAAATTTAAACGGCACTTTTGAAACGAACCAGTAAATTTTAAACGCGGTTAGAAACCAGTTTGAAGTGGATCTAGCTCCTCAGCTTCCACCAGCCATCCAAGATATCGATGATGGGCTAAAAAGGTAAAAAATGCCCTACGTACAGAAAAAGAAAAGTCTTCTTCCCTCCTCATCGCTGGACAGTGTACGGGAAAAGTCGGCACATATACCAGCCACTCTAATAACTGCTAATAGCTGTTGTCCCATAGTTCATTACAACAATTAGTTAATAACAGTCCGGTTTAATGACAGGATAATCTTGTACTTTACCAACCAAACACAGATTAATACAGACTCTGATGTCAAAGACCCCTTTACACACATTATCATACGCCTGAGTAGAGAGCTACTCGCATACGATCGAGCAAGTTTAGTCTTTAATTTGTTGTACTTGTTTAGTTCAGCTGTAAATAACTGCAATTCATATCTTTATTCAACGTTTGTGGTTTTCTTCGTTTTGCGTATAGGATGCAAAAAAGCTTTCTAAAATGCTTCTAAGTGTGATAGTCTGGTGAATACAAAGAAGCATGCAAAAATGCCTTCCTTTTAAGAAAATGCGTAACACTTCAGCCCTCACTCGTGCGCCTTCCGAACGTGATAAAGTTTCAGCCCGTGAGTGCGCAATTCGCTATGAAAGATGGCTTTCTTGTCGAAATTTTATGTCAAAAAGCAAAAACCTCTAAGTCACATCTTAAACAATAACACTGCTCATTTTAAGTAACATTTGAAGTTTCGACTGGCTTTGGTCAACTCTATTTGCCGCGAAACCATCGACCATATAGAAGCGGTCTGCTGCAAGGGCATGAATAATTATTTGTGGTTGTGCAATGACTTTGGATGTCCAGCAAACAACGGGCATTCTCGGTGATTATGTGTCATCAGTCATGCCTGATGGAGCTGGTGGAAACGCGGAAACACAAGTACGGTGGAAAATGTTTATTTTTTTGCGGGCTTAAACTTAAAACATAGATCAGAAAGACTTTTAACATGCCAGCAGCGAACAACGTTCCTGCAGGAAGAAGTCGAAAGAAGCAGGTAATAATCTATGGTAAAATGTCCGTACTCACGCATACTTAATTATGCATACAGTAATGGCCGCAAAACTTCACATGTTCATGCCGTTTATGGTCACCAAACTTCACATTTTCTTTTGTGGAACTAAAAGATATAATATTTACCCCAACCCTAACCATTACTTCTAACCGTAACAGTGATTTCCAGAATTTTTGGTTGCTCGTAAAGAGAGTTTTACCTCCAATATTTTAGTCTGAAGAACAATAGCTTCGGGTGAGTACGGGAATTTAGCCTAATCTATCAGTAGTATAGTTTTAAAATGTCTATTTCACGAGACTCAACAAATAACTTAAAACAGCTATATAGGACTTTTTTGACCCAGTGACGAATACTGTGTTTCAAAATAATTTTAAAAATCTCGTCTAAATTCTATTTAGTTCGGAAGTCGACGAGACTAAACAGAAAATAAATTTCAAGGCTACAAGGCACTCCTATATTAAGCAGAAGCGCCAAATGGAGAAAGTGGCAGTCTCTAAGAAACTTAGTGAATAACAAACTCAGTAAAGGTCCTCCATAGGGATGTGCACCCTTCGAGGTAATTGTCATTTGTGAACAGTTGCTTTAGCGTTTTACCTCAAAATAGTGCCCTGTATAGTTTCTCTTTGTACTTGGAAATACATAGATTTGACAAATCAAATGTGATTAACGATGAATAACAACTCATTTGACGCATCTCTATTATTCAGATCACTCCAAATATGAAACAAAGGTTGAAGATGATGAAGAAGATAACACTTTCGAGGGTCAGTATAAAATTTGTAGTTACCGGTAGTTTATAATTAACTATAACAAGGCTTTTGTAAGAAATTCAACCCGTCAAGGTGGAATAAACTTTGAAGAATGGCACATAAAGCGTAAGAATGAGAAATTTCTCGTCTTACAATCAGTTGAGCACTAAGACCAGAATTTTAGTGTGCTATATACTGATTGATGTTCAATTCAGATGGAATGACAAATCGGATTATAGCAACAAAATGATTAAAGTATTAAATCATAAAAGGCAATAACAAATTGATATCTATATTTACAAAACATAAAACAAGTGTTAGATTTCAGAAGTAAATATATTATACACATAAATACAGTAACCGTGTAGCACTATAATTATTGTTTCGAAAGTAGCCTAGACACCTAGATCCATATCAAAAGCTCGTATATATATATATATATATATATATAGGGCGTTAACAGGAAAAGGGACTACTCTATTGTAGGCAAAATCTAGCCGATCGAGTGTTGT
>JAOBRD020301675.1:0-30988 GCA_027575215.2 Hydrozoanthus sils | reverse complement strand
CGGTTCTTGAACAGTGCTCCTTTTGGAATGAATATTAAAAGCCTTGAGTAGGACTTGTAACTTTCCAAGGAACTCTGAAAAACTTGCCAGTGGTCTATTGATTAGCTTAATATCACCAGAACCAGAGTCTACAACATAAATGTTACGATCGAACTCCACACATATCCCAATTGGTTGACATAGTTTACTGTGATTGTCAACCATCACTATCACCCTTACTGTTCCCTGCAATAACAGAAACAACACCAGAAAACAGTTTGAAAGAGGGCTCTTCACAGAACAAAATGTGCTTTCCAATCCAAGCAACATTTACCACTCTTGACGATATAGGTTTCTTGTCACTATCTTGTATGACTCTTGTTACACCCTGTGATGAAACAAAGACATAAAGAACATCATCGGCACAAATAGCAAGTTCATCCCCTGACAGTGCCAAAGAACTCACATTTGCCCATCCATCGGCATAGCTGCACAGTACTTTTACTGTTCCAAGAATACCTACTCCATCAAAGTCAGTTGTGATCAAGTAAATGGTCTTTGTAGAGTTTGATGCACCAATTAAAATGCCACCATTTCCAAGACAAATAGAGGAAAACCGAATGTTGCTGTAAAGACCTACAATGCCAAGCGATCCTTGGGTTTTGTGGCACGTTTTGTTGATTTCCAGGTATTTCTTGATCTTTTCCTGCAGTGATTTAAGGCTATGCTGCTGAGCGTCACAATTAACACCAATGTACTGCTGGATGAAGCAGTAGCTTTCGTCCTGAACTGTGAAGGTTTCACCTCAGTGTTCTGCCTAAAGGTAGAGTAATGATTTGATTTCTGCACTTAAGTGTTGTAAAATGCTTACAGTTTGTTTCCTTACTTTGGAAGGATGGACAGAATTATTCGAAATCCAAGCTTTTTAAAGACGTGGTGCATGATGCAAATCATATATAAACTGCATAAATCCCTCCCACTGCCAAAAATTTAAAGCCATTTTACGAAAACGATGTGCTTTTTGTCAGAGATTATCACTTAATTGTTACTATGATTGTATAAGAAAGGAACACAAATTTTTAGTGTTTGATTATTACTTACTTTTCAGCGTCATAAAATAAAATTCCTTCTTGTCCACAGAACAGTACAACACCATTCATACAGCATAGGCAAATCCCAGGGGTGGGAATGTTCTTCTCTAACACCGCAGTCTCGGCTGGACTGTGTAAGCGTAGCTGAACAAGGTCGGACACGTTTCTCTTTGGGCTCCAATTCAGGAAAACAAGTTTACCTGACCAGCAGTGCAAATTTAAAATGGATGGTTGTAAAGGCCTTTTTTGTTCGAATCATTAATTCTATTAAGCAATTCCAGATTAGTAAGTTCAAGTAAGGGTTCAACTACCTTCCTATCCTTGTTTCGAACTGACTCAAAAGTTTGTGCAGTTTCTTGCTAAAATCAGGATCGATGCCATTTTTCAACGTTCTAAGAGTGACAAGCGAACACTGTCACCTTCATCGAGAATGAGAAACCAGTTGCTCCAAGAACATTTGTACGTCTTACCAAGGTGTACAGCATCAGGTACAACAACTAGGTAAACCAGATTTGGGTTGTCTTCATTGCTGCAAATGTCAGCCATCTTTCGATTTCCTGTTTCGCAGTCCACACTCCAAGAGAGCACAAGACATTTTGCGCGCTTAATGTTTCACGTCAAACATTTGCTATATGCCCTCAAATATGGCACGTGGCTCACTTGACCAACGGACTTGCATGCATTCCCTACAAACTGACTGTAGTTCTATACATGCTTCGCAGGCACTGAATTCACAACAGTCATTTTGTGCTATGGTACCAGTAGCTCCCAAACACGTCAAGCAGCTTTGCAACTGACTGAGCTCTTCAACAAGCTTCTTTGTTAAATTTTCTCCTGTTTTTCCTTTTTGACTGTGATATCCAACCCCCATTTCCAAGGTTGATGTGTTGGGTGAATTAGTAAGCACAGTAACTTTCGCCTCAGTAGCAATATTTTGCTTTAAATGAGTTGTCAGATCAGGAGTTGGATCTTTGTTGGCCTTAATGTAATCAATGTCAAGGATACCAGATGCCAGACCAACTACTTTCTCCTGAGTAGGTTCAAACCGTAAGCTTGGTTTCAGTGCAGTTCCATCATTTTCTGCATGCACAATAAGAACTTTAGAATCAGATTGTTCAGCAAGGTCTTGGAACTTTCTAATTAAAGAGCTTATGATTCCACTCTCTGTTGTGTACCCACTGCTGTGTTTTGTAAGAGTTCTGTCAGAAGGCCCACCCAAATTTGACTTCATCGTCTCTGGAGTAAACAACCCCCCCCCCTCTTCCCATTCCATGCCACATTGGACCTCTTATCATATTTAACAGTACTCTGGCCTCCTAACCATTTCAGAGTTTTGAAACGCTCAATAACTTCTGGATCCCACGAATATTCTGAGGGGGGTATGTACACTTGTAAGACCCCTTGAAGGTACTTGTAGAAAATCCTATCTTTTGGTATTTTCCCTTGTTTAACAAGTTTATTTAGTATGAAAGCAACTTCATCAGCTTGCTCAGCACATATAGGAAGCATGTTATACTCTGTGTAATTTACATCAAGTGGATCACCAAGGCCACCAGCAGTATTTTCATCTTGTATGTTTTGCTTTCTTTCTATTTCAAGTAAATCTGTGACTGGCTGGATGGACTGAAAGCACCAGCTGCCACATTCAGAACAGACAATCTTCTAGATTTGATACATCATTTATTCCTTCGATTGCTATGTTTCAAAATATTGATAAAACTCTTAAACAGAAAGACGGGAATAAATTTACAGGATGTTTTTTTAACTAGATCTACTTAGGCCATTTATAAGGCAATCTAAGTTTGTCTGAAAAGATCTGTGAAGTAATTGATTTACTCCATCTTTTAACTGTATTATCTGAATAGACCATTGGTTTGTTTCCCTTAATCACTGATTTAAATAATTAACTGTAAATTTCTATTTCGTATATTGCAATGTTTGCTTTTTTAAAACTTTGCATACAAATATAAGGCCAAAATATAGGCTATATATTTAAATTTGTCAATATATTTAGAGTATATTTTTACCATAATATATCAGTGTCACATTATGTCAAAATTAAATGAGCATTAACTGAAATGTTCAGCCTAAAACTGGGCCGTCTTGAACAAATTTTCAGTAACAAAAACAACATCAACAAAACAACAAGTAGAACTTGAGCATGACGACGCAGAACGTGACTGACGTGCCCTTGCCTGCTTCTTCTGAATTCGGATATTTGACTATTTCTATATGAGAAAGTAGAATTATGTTTAATACAAAGAAAAACAAGAAGGAAACTACAGATTTTGAATCGTATGTAAGAGAAACTATAGGAAATATCGATGATATGATCAAAGCTCTTAATTTTGCAACAACAGCAAGAATCGTTGATGCTGAAGTATGAGAAGCTAAATGGTGAGAATTTCGATGTAAACAACAAAATTGACAGGGTGGAAGAACGCTTGGCAAATAGTGAGATGACGATTAACAGATTACAAGAACAAGTTGAAGAATATAAAGAGCGCTGCGTCAACCTTGAACGCTACTCAAGAGACTTTAATTTAAGATTCTTGAATATTCCCGAGGAGACGGACGAGGACTGTGTTGCTAAACTACAAAGTATATTGTACAACACGCTCGGCTATAAAGTAAATATTGACAATGCACATCCGACAGGATGAAAACGACCAGGGAAACCAAGACATATCATTGCCAAATTTCTATACCGACCGGCAAGGCGAAAGGTGCTCTAGATCTACATCATTGCCAAATTGCTATACCGACCGGAAAGGCGGATAAGTACCACTTAAATTTTATTACTTTAACAGTCATTTATGAAAGAATAAGAATTTGTATAACTTTGCTAATTTGAAGTGAGGCTAAGCAAAGGTGAACTTAAAACAAGAAAAACTCTACTACAGTAATTGCCGTATTATGGTACCAGCATTTGTACTACTCATAGTCAATTTAATAACTTGATAGATGTCGAACTACCTAGCAAATATTCCTTATCTAATATTCCTAGCTTATGCGACACAAATGTGTTTTCATTGAACTCTGCACAAAATGCAAACGTAAATCCAAATACTAACTTTGATTTTGACTTAATACGTTGCAATTACTATTCCCCACATAGCTTCAATGTAATTAAACAGAAAATTGATGACCCTTATCGCTTTGAAAATTTCCAAACTCATGTATTGAGTGAACTTGACCTTGACTCTGATATAACTGGAACCTTTGAGACTATAATAACAAAAGCAAATGAACCATTGTTAAATGTTTCTAAAAGTTTTAAAACACAGTGCAGCTTTTGAAGTCTTTAAAGGCCTTTACAACCTGTTGACAATTGTGCTGAGATGAATGCTCACAAGTACTTACTCGTTGTCATTGTTGTGCACTGGCTCGGTCACTTCTGGTTTGCCTCTCTCCAGAACTGTGATTTCAACATTTTCAGGTCCTTCGCGACTTTTGGTATCAGACTGAACTGGGCTTGATACCCTTCGTCGTTTCTCAACTGGATTATATAAATCGTCTATCTTTCTTGTCTTTGGGCCAGTATCACCTGCCCTTGCAGAGTACACGCGTACGCGTCTAAAATATTTGAGGTGGCCATTGGCTGTTCTCTTGCTTTTGTCTAATTTAGGTCTTTTCCCACAAAGCAACACTCTATGCCTTTTCCATCCTTCGAAAGTCTAGCATCATCTGTTTTTTCCAGCAAATCCTTAAATTTTTCAAGTATTTTAGGCATGCCACTCATTGCTTTCTTTTAAGTTATCTTAGCGGGTTTGTTAGTGACATTGTCCGAAGAAGTTGCAGAGCTCGAGGCTGTCAGGCTCTCAAACACAACGTTCACGGTCCCTTTTTCAAATGCCGTCACCCCCTGGAATACTCGAATCAATAATGACCAAGATTCACTCTCTCTGAACATCTCAATCTGGACACTGGTTCGCAGAACAAACGGGGTTCTCTTCGGGTTGCCCGAAAGCATAGTCGGCAAATCCCCGTTTTGCTACTGAATCTTTGATACCACAAGTCTGTTCAATTTTCATTTGTAAATCGCTTGGGCTGCCATTTAAGTCAACAGTTATCTTGCAGTTTTCAGTTTGAATAACTGCATTATTGGTGGAAAAATACTTGACCTCTATAATCACTGTCCGCCGAAAGTCGGACGCCATTTTGAAGTAAACATGCACATGTCATTTCTATTTCAAAATCCGCTCATCAGTAAAACTGGCAGAACTTGACCACGGCGTTGAGCCTGGAAGCAATAATTTGCTGCAGGAGCTAAGAAATACTGATTCATTGTGCCAACCGGTACTTACTAATATACAAGTTTACCCCTTCAGGACCCTCTATATTGAATCATGTTGAGCTCAGAACAGCTTGAGACAAAAATTGAAACAGCCTTGTTACTGAGATATTTAAAAATAACTGCAACTGAACAACAACTTGTCTGAAGCGAACGGCGAATCTTGAAGTCAAGAGCTTGAAGTCATAACACTTAATTGCGTGGGCGATCAATCTAGAGGTGAGACAAATTACGAATTTGAATAACTTTTATATTGAATACATTCGGACTGTTCCCTCATGCTTTTGAATATCTGAAGATTTGAAAGAAATTATGGTGGGTGTCATGTGTTTGTCTTCTTTGTTTATTAATAGCTATCGGTCACGACGCGATAGATTTTATAATTTTAAAAGCTGTCGCAACAAAAAATTCCTTTTCGTTATTGTAAACCTACTGCTAAAAGCTAAAGCTAAAAGAATACCGCGATTTCAACTTTTACTAGAGTTTAGAAAAAGCAAACAATTAAAGGCGAGCCGTTCGATATGCTAAGAACAAAAAAAACTTGCCGAAGTCTCGATCTTCACGAATTTATTTTGTCAAACTACACACACGTGTGTTCGCGTTTGAAGGAATGTACGCGCTTTTTTATAAGAACAATTTTATAAGAACAACGAAGATTAGATTGGCGAAAACTTAAGAACAATTATAAAAACAAGCTGAGCGTCGGGATCGTTGACTAATTGTTTTTTAAAGTTCTTCGATCTTCGACTGAACAATACAGAATCAATAAGAAATGCTTCGCCGCTTATAATGACTAGAAATCGTCTCGGGAAAATGGCTCGGCGAAGTCGTTTTTTAACACATGTATTGCAACACATGTTTGGCTTAGTTTTTCTTCGATTTAAAAACAGTTAGAAATAAAAAAACAATTAAAGAACAATTTGAGGTTCAAAGCAGGACTCGGAAAACATAAATCAAGGCGTAAGTGTTCAGTTTTTCAGAAATCGGAAACATAGCTGAGAAAACTCCTATTCTTTTTTTTTAAAAGAAGACTTTATCAGTTTAGTGTCCCAAATTAGTGGTTTACTTGTGAACTGTTAGAAATTTTCTTTTATCTGACACTCAAATAAAGCTCACTCATTTATCAGGTTTCTATGCGAGAGTGGAGTGTTTCCAGTTACTGTAAACGAAAATTATCTTCGGCCGTGCGACTGTTTTAAATCAAAAGTGCTGGTCGGCAGTGTACGTGTTGCTATGTCATTGTGAGCTTTTATTTACACTGATCTTCAGGAAAGTTTTTAATTTTAAGGCAAGACTTTGTGTGTTTTTAAAACAAGAAACATGTGAAAGAATAATTTTAAAAATGTGGTTCTTTCTTTTAGTTAGCTGGCGTTCAAATCGCGATGAATTTGTAGACTTTATATCTGTGGTAGCGACAATTTGTTTGTTCGTCGCAAGACAATTTTATAGTTCTGATTCTTACTATAATAAACATTTTTTACGTCAAATTTTATACGAATTTTATATCTACTTACATGCAGAACGAATATTCTGTGTCGATTAATTATCCTGCAGTATACACTTGTAACGACTCAGGATTGGCATATGCAGTAAGACACATTTGGTTAGTAAGTAGTATCAAGGGCTCATTTTAATCTAAGAAAAGAATAAAAATAGGGACTTTAAGACAAAAATATTTAAACCAACAGACTGCTATCTATTTGCATCCTTCTTGGTATACACTGGCTAAAATTATATCAAGTCATCACTCAAGTGTTGTTTTGTTTAGAGCAACTCTAGCAGCTGTTATATTTAGGAACTTAACAGGTCACGATCCTATGCCCTAAATGATGAACTTTGTCATGCAAATAACTTCAGATCGCTGTATTTGTTCAATAAAAAGGTACAATAATTATATCCTTCTAGGTACTACAAACTGGCCAAAACATGCAGGTTATTAAGTCACCATTAGTGTCTAGAATTTTCAGAGTGTCCTTTGATGACGTCATCACAGGAAACCACGAAACTGGTCGTTTGCTTTCAAAAACGATGTTCTACCTGAAAAGAAATGACTAGAACTTAATTATTTTTTGCTTATCTTACAAACTCAGTAGTTTCTCTTATAAATTTCATGTTTGTAATTATTAGTTGTTGTTTTAGGTGTTAGATAAACTGTAGTTTATTTAGATTTAAAATCTGGGGTGTTGCGTTAAGATATGACGTCATATCGCTTAAGATAGTAAGTGATATTCGATTTCAATTATAATCATAAGCGAGCGTTTGCGAGAGCAGCGAGAGAAATTTTAATTGTGCAAAGATTTTAACATAGAGAAATGGAGTTTAGCTTCTCAGATTGGTGTGATGCCAACGGTATAACTAGCAAGACTGCTGACAAGCTCATCAAGGAAGATCTGAACGTATTGGACGCGCTGCTCTTACTGAATAAGGAGGACATCGAAGGGCTTGGCCTATCAAAAGGCCAAAGCTAACTCATGTTGAAAGCCATTCACACGCTGAGAGGTCCTAAAACAACCGTCCCCCAAACAATTTAAGACCCTGTAACAACTTCCAGTCTCGCCAAAGAGAAGACAGTGGATGAGCTGTTGAAAAAAAAATACGGAGATCAAACGCGCGTGGATCCCAACCCCCATGTGTACCTCGGCAAACCATCAGAAGGTAAGAAGGAGGAAAAACCTCTGCTAATTCCTTAGTTTATCGATGTGTATTCAGGCACAAATGAGCCTGAAGAACACGAGATAGGCTCGAGTGCAGGGGATCAAGTGATTGTGCGAGCGTATAATAAGAAAGCACCGCCGCTCGAATCAATTTCGCTTTCACAATAGATGGGTGCCAGCATCAAAATTCTGAACGTTCTAATGATGCGAAAAAACATGGACATGTCAGCCATTCAGGATTATATGGCCTACATGGTAAAACTTTCTGAGCTGTTGGAAGACCAATCTTGGCCGTTTGTTCTATTGTACGACAACGAGTATAGGAAATTACAGCATCGCCAAGGATTCAGATGGGCCAGCGACTCTCAGCACTTGCATACTCGCTTCCTCAAAAAACGACAAGTTTTCGTCGCCGAACCAGCCACATCGCATATCGCCAAGCCTACTGATACAGTAATTTGCAAGTTGTACAACTCCCCGAACGGGTGCTATTGGCCACGATGCAAATTTCAGCACATTTGTATCGTCTCGGGGTGCGGCAAGAAACATCGGGAGTTTAGCCACAATTATGGTTCACCGACAAATGCCGGAAACACTCAAGCATGACAACAAACAACTAAATTGTACCCGTTTCCTCTCAATATCAACGCGTGGGACATTGAACTTAACCAGGACAATGACAGACTATTTCTAATCAACGGTATCACCAACGGATTTAAAATTATTCCGGATGACATTAAACTTGAGGACGTCAGTGTGGACAGTTATCGCTCTGCTACAGACTAAACCGCAAAGGACAAAGTAGCACAATAAATATTTACGGAAATTGAACAAGGAAATTATATTGTGACTGAAAATAAACCAACAATTGTTAGTGCTCTTGGAGCAATACCAAATAAAGACTCGTCAGGCGTACGTTTAATACACGATTGCAGCAGGCCAGACTCGTTAAGCTTGAATTCATATGCAGACTGTAAACACTATTCTTATGACACGATGGTTAAGGTTGTGAGAAACATTAAACCCGGTGCATATATGGCAAAGATAGATTTGAAAAGTGCCTATCGTCATGTGCCAATTCATCCATCAAACTACGCCGCCACCGGACTGAAATGGCAATTTGCAGGCGACAAAACTTCTACATATCTGTTTGATACAAAGCTACCATTTGGGGCCAAACGTAGCCCAGAAATTTTCCACTGCTTCACTCAATGATGAAGCGCAGAGCGTTTTTTGTAGTTGCGTACTTGGACGATATGCTTATTATCGCGGACACTGAATTTGAATGCAGGACTGCCTTCTGGGAACTTTTAACTTTACTTCAACGCTTAGGTTTAACTGTCAACTGGGACAAAGTGGTTTACCCTTGCCAATATCTAACATACCTTGGCATAGAGATCGATAGCAAGCGTAGGCAACTCAAATTGCCCGATCGCAAATTGCGAGAAATTAAAGATATACTGGATAAAACCATTGCAAAAACAAAACTAACAAAGGGAGAATTACAATCCCTAGCAGGAAAATTAAACTTTGCAGCGCGAGTTGTCTTCGATGGACGGACATTCTTGCGACGGATTATTGACTCAATTAGCACTTTAAAACAGCCCCATCATAAGAGACGAATGACCTATAGTATGCAATGTGATGTATTGTGGTGGGTAAACTTTATGACCCATTTTAATGGCATTACTTTTTTTATCTCACCGGAACCTACAACAACCGCGGAATTTTCCACCGATGCGAGCCTCACGGTCGGGGAGGACATTACCAAAATGACTGGTTCTATGCAAAATGGCAACTGGACTTTCCACTATTACAACACTGTCACATTAATGAACAGGAGTTTTTTACCGTCTTGTTAGCCACAAGGCGATGGGGCAGCCAACTTAAAAATAAATGGATCGTTAACTACACAGATAATGAGGTGACAAAAGCATGGATAAATAAAGGAACTGCAAAATCAAAACGTGCCATGGAATGGATACGAGAAATATTCTGGATCTCGGCAGTACACAACTTTCGCGTAACATTTAGTTACATTAGCACAGCAAAGAATATAACTGCGGTCACGTTTTCCCGCTTGCCACATCACGAGAGCGCCGAACATTTCTAAACATTAATCTCGTCAGGTTCACTTTCATTCATTATCAAATTACCTAACATGTCAACATCATCATTATCTTCTCTTCCCATGCAGATTCAAAACATCCACAAGAGCAAGCACTGGACACTGAACTAAAACATTACAAGAGTAAAGACTTTGCAAGTTCAACCAGGGTCCTTATAAATCTCAGGTCCGTGCGTATCTGCGTTTCTGCTTATATTTCGGATACAAAATTGTTCCTTGATCTTCACAAACTTTACTAAGGTACGTGACACTCTTGTCACGCACTTTATCGCCATATAGTATACAAAACTATCTGAATGTTGTTAGACTTGTTCATCTACAGTACGGCTACCCTAACCCACTGGAAAACAAACTTTTTAAATTTCAGTACACTCTCCTCTTGCGCGGAATTAAGAGAGAGAGCGACAGAGCAGCCTCAAAGCCTAAACTTCCCTTAACACCTAATGTCCTGGCCGCAATTCACAACCAATTAAATCTATCTTCATCGCTCGACGCTTCTTTCTTGGCAGCTTGTCTCGTAGCATTTTATAGTTTCTTCAGAAACTATACCTTCTACCTCACTCGAGAGAGAAATTTGACGAACACTTGCAACTCCGGCGGACCGATCTTCACCTATTTGAATGGGGAGTAGTGATGTTCGTTCGATGGAACAAAACAATCCAGTTGAAACAACGCACTTAATTGATTCCTCTACCAAGAATCCCTGACTCGCTCCTTTGTCCACTCTCGGCACTACGCAGGGCATACACTCTAACAAGTGAGACAGAGTCTTATGGACCTGCGTTTATGTACCGTGAAGGGGCAACGCTACAACTGCTCACCTATTCCAAATTTATGAACAAACTCAAACAAACTTTGCGATCGGCGAGGTTTGACACAGATTAATATGCAGGACACTCCTTTAGACGGGGAGGCGCAACTTTCGCTATACGTTGCGGGTTACCTGTGGAACACATTGATCAAAGCTCAGGGCGATTTGAAATCGAATGCCTATGAACGCTATTTAGATAATTCTTTTAAGGATAGGCTTAAAGCAGTCTCGATAATTTCAAAAAACGTGGTTAAAGATAGTTAAAAAAAAGACAAGTCAAGTTACAACTTTTGTTCCTAACACAATTTTGGAGGTTTGGATGGCCATTGCATGGTTTTTTAATAAAGCCCAATTCATACCCCCAAAATTGTGTGGTATTTGAAGTGTTAGATAAAATGTAGTTTATTTAGATTTAAAATCCGGGGTGTTACGTTAAATATGACGTCATATCGCTTAAGATAGTAAGTGATATATGATTTCAGTTATAATCAGAAGCGAGTGTTTGCCAGAGCAGCGAGAGAAATTTTTATTGTGCAAAGATTTTTACCCAACCCACCCTCCCAGAAGGGCCATTGCATGGTTTTTTTAATAAAGCCCAATTCATAGTTTAAAGCTTTTTGAAACAAATTACAAAATCCGAAACTTGGACTGATGGCTGCCTTTTTGGATTTTGGGAAATCGTTGCCATGGCAACATAATTAATTTTATTGATTACAATATGAGTTAGTTTACCATGTGCAACTACTTTACCAAGCGAAATGTCATTATTCTTAACCATTTGCAACATTTTTTTGTCAATAATTTTACAATTTTGACATTTCTTTTCTGTTGCTACCATAGAAATTAACTAGAGATCACGTGGCATAAAAAACTAGTTGGAAGATAATTAGACACTAATATATATTAATATATATAATCTATTAAAAAACACGTGGATTAAAATTACAAATCGATTAATTACGATTACAGCTACGACTTAACTATGTTTGCGACAACTATGATTACTCTTGTTAATACGCGGTTTCCTTTTGTACTACTTAGAAACTCTTTCTAAACTTGCTAAACTTGTTGTATATGATATTAAAAAGTAATATATACTCATGTGTTTTTCAAAAAGTTTCAACTCACCCTCTCGTGCAAATTATTTCCAAATTGAACGAGAAAAGTTGTCTCATTACCTATACTAATTTTCCATTTTGTATTAAAATCAATTCTATCAACGCAAACAAAAAGTGGAAGATGTTACCTGGTCAAGGAATAGCAGTAAACTTAGCAGAGAAGCCTTTCCTCGACAAGCATCCATCGACTTTGAGAGGTTAGGATTGGCGGGGCAACGTCTCCAGCAAATTTTCCAAGATAAGGAGCATTGTGGTCTGCTCCGTTCCAAATGTACACTTCGTCATAATATTTTTCCGTATCAAACTCAGTGAAGTTGAGTTGAACCTTGTGACCATAAGGAACAATGGTATTTCAAGAGCGCACTTCAAAGTTACCATAGTTTTGGGGGAAATTGGGAGATTCGATGGCGCCATTGGAGCCTTCAATGGCCCGATGCGTGCCACACCATCCTAGAAAGTAAAGAGGCATTTGTATGAAATCTCCTTGCTATATGTAAAGAACAAGCTATCAGGTTTCCGCTGTCAAATATCATAAACAGTGTAGCATTTTTGGTTTAGGAAATCAAAGCTATTATTTTGAAAGTTTTGTGATCAAAGTATTGTTATCGTCCCTCAGTTGGTATGAGTCTGGCCAGTAAGACCGACTCGGGAGACTGATCAACACCAGATCATAGAGTCACGCGTGTTAAGTAAAAAGCTTTCAGGTTTTTGTTGGACTACATTTAGTACAGCTACGATGACTACAACGATTACGACTTCGATTTTGACTACGACGACTTGGAATACGGCTACGACGATTGCGTCTACTACGACGACTACGTTTATTACGACTGCTACGACTACTACCACTACCATGATTACGACTATGATTATAACTGCTACGAATACAAAGACTATAACGACTACGACTACTACGACTATTCTACTACTTTTACTACGACTGCTACGATTACTACAACTGCAACGACTAAGACTACGTGGAGTACGATTAAAAATACGATTACGTTTAAGGCTACGATTTCGACTCGTTTGCGATGACGACTATGATTATGACTTCAACCTCAACTACGATTACTCTTGTTGTTACTACGATGCTGGTTCCTTTTATACTAACAAGAAACTCTTTCTACACTTGCCCTGTATTTATGTTGTGTATACTATTAAAAAGTAATTTGTTCTCGTGTGTTTTTTATGTCATAAAAAAAAGTAATATATACTCATGTGTTTTCCAAAAGTATCAACTAACCCACTCGTGCAAATTGTTTTCAAATTGAGCGAGAAAAGTCGTGTATTTACCTTTACTAATTTTCTACTTAGTACGAAAATTACTTTTATCAGCACAAACAAAAAGTGGAAGATGTTACCTGGACAAAGAATGGCAGTAAAGTTAGCAGAGAAGCCTTTGTATCTAAAGGAACGATCAGAAGTAAACTCGATAAACATCCATCGACTTTGAGAGGTTACATTCGGTGGGACAACTTGTCCAGAAAATCTTCCAAGAAAAGGAGCATTTTTGCCTGGTCCGTCCCAAATATATACTTCGTCAGCTCCTTCCATTTCAAAGTCAGTGAAGGTGAGTTGGACCTTGTAACCATCAGGAACAGTGATATTCCAAGAGCGCACTTCGAAGTTTCCATACTTATGGGGGAAGTTGGGAGATTCGATGGTGCCATTGGAGCCTTCAATATTCTGATGCGGGCCACACCATCCTAGAAAGTAAAAAGATATTGGTATGAAATTCCCTTGTTATATTTAAAGAACTAGCTATCAGGTTTGCTCTATCAACTATCATAAACAGTGTAACAGCTATGGTTTAAGAAATTTAAGCGAACCTTATTGAAAGTTTTGTGCAGTATTGTTATCGTTCCTCAGTCGGATATGAGCTTGGCAAGTAAGACTGACTCGGGAGACTGATCGACAACAGACTATATAGTCACGTGAGTTAAATAAAAATTATTCAGGTTTTTTGTTCGACTACAATTAGTACGGCTGCGATGACTACAACGATTACGGCTTCGATTTTGACTACGACGATTGCGTCTACTACGACGACTACGATTACTACGACTGCTACGACTATTATGATTACAATTACGACTATGATTACAACTACTACGAATATAACGACTATGACGACTACGACTACTAATACTATTACTACTTTTACCACAATTGCTACATTTACTACAACTACGAAGACTGTGAAATACGATTACAAATACGATTACGTTTAAGGCTACGACTTCGACTACGTTTGCGATGACGACTATGATTATGACTTTAACCTCGAGTACGATTACTCTTGTTGTCACTTTGATGCTGGTTCCTTTTATACTAATAAGAAACTCTTACTATACTTGCCCTGTAATTATGTGGTGTATACTGGTAAAAAGTAATTTGTTCTCGCCAGTTTTGTATGTCATAAAAAGTAATATATACTCATGTGTTTTTCAAAAAGTATCAACTAACTTACTCGTGCAAATTATTTCCAAAATGAAAGAGAAAAGTTGCGTGATTACCTATACTAATTTTCCACTTAGTTTTAGATTTACAAAAAGTGGAAGATGTTACCCGGGCAAAGAACGGCAGTAAAGTTAGCAGAGAAGCCTTTAAATGTATTAAAACGATCAGAAGTAAACTCGATAAACATCCATCGACTTTGAGAGGTTACACTCGGTGGGACAACGCTTCCAGAAAATATTCCAAGAAAATGACCATTTTTCCCTGGTCCGTTCCAAATTAACACTTCGTCAAAATCTTCTTGCGTTTCAAAGTCAGTGAAGGTGAGTTGAACCTTGTGATCATCAGGAACAATAATATTCCAAGACTGCCGTTCGAAGTTAAAATAGTTTTTGGGAAAGTTGGGAGATTGGATGATGCCATTGGAGCCTTCAATGTTCTGATGCGTGATACACCATCCTAAAAAGTGATGAAGGATTCGTATGAAATCCCTGTGTTATATTTCAAAGAACTAGCTACAAGAATTGGTAGATTGCATAGTACGACCCAACGAGCGCCAAAGCGCAAGGTTTCTTGAGGTTTCTTGAAATTTTGAACCTTTGAGACTGCCAGAAATGCGTTTATGTTCATCAGTCCGAACAAAATTTTGTCAATTTTTTCATCGCCAATTGCATTTAGTTGCTTCTGACAAAATTACTGGTAGGACTAAAACCCACCCAGTACTATAGCTCCGCGGTCCCTGACACTCTACTCGCGTTTCACAAAGCCTGATTCCTAAGCTCACAACATGATTCTTTTACAAATTATACGTTGGGTACATAGAATTTCAAAATATTACGGTAACAATTTAATGAGCACACCCAGTTCCTCATTCGCAATTGAAATCGCCGTCCTTATAAATTGAACATAAACATAAATTGAAATTGATTGCAAAAACACTGGCTTTCATTTTGGAACTACAAAGTGTTTTAATTGCGGAATGTCTGTTCACAAGTCTCTACGTGTAATAGGCGCGCCGCTGCTGGTGACCACAGATTTCCTTCTCAAAATCGCCAAGTGCGCTTTAGCCAGCATCCTTCAAATTTTCATCGCGGATCGTAAGAGCAGCCCAGTACGCAGTACCAGGAAAACTGAAAAGGGCTCTCAGCAGCCTTCTTCATGAAAACCCACTGGGAGCCTTTCATGTGAACGATGAACCTATGTTTTATTCAAGTAGTTGTACTAATCCTAGAGAGAAAAATACTAAAAGTTCTGCATCTTCCAGAATTCACGAAATTACGAAACAACATTACGCTCGAAGACTGTGGGCTCTGCCAAAAAAGCTCCCCATATCGCAACCAAAAGACTAAATATGATTGACACGAATTGCGACACAAAATTCATTAATGATATTGAAGATTATTATGCGGCTGTTGATGTTGATGGAGCTCCAGTCCAAAGGACCAATTTGGTTGAAGAGAATACACTAAGGCCTGCCATTTAGGAAACGAGTGAAATCAAAGTATAAAAAAAACAAATTCTACTGTGAGAAAAACTCCCACCGATCAAAGTTTCGTTTCCAGCTAAGAGTCAGGGGGACACCTCTGAAAAGTCATTAGCGCCGAAAAAAGACGAAAAGAAAATTTTAATGATTACTACTTATGATGTGTCAAATGTGTTCGAAAGGGTTACACAAAGTGCTAGTAGGACATTTTCATCCTCGAAGAGCACGAATTCGCGTGTTGCAACTGTTTATCAAGGAGATTTTATCAACCCAAAGAATTGAAAGTGGTGATCTTATCGATTTTAGCAATTTTTCCAAAATTTACGTGGACTTTTTATTTGTCATATTTGAAATTGGAATGGTTACATTGACATCCTTTAGCATTATTGATCAGCAACATATTTTGAATGAGCGAACTTTTAAGGATGTTTAAGAGAACTTTGGATGACAAAACATTGACATAATCCAGAAAGCAGACGTATTTGTGCTAATCATATCAGAGAGACAGGCTACTGATAAACAATAAGAGCCTTCAAAGTTTCACTCCACTCTAAACAAAGGAGAATGTTTAGAGCATATAGTTTCACCACAAAGTACCAATAAGATTGAAGCAGTTTTGACAATCAAGAGTGCTCGAAGTCTTTTATTACATATGGTTAACTACCGTCATTTTCTGAAAGGTTTCTTTCGAATCATCCGCGTACTGCACACTCTAATTGGCAGAGCAGTCCAGTTTCATTGGGGTACTGAGATAATGCTTTAATTTTATTTCTCGATATATTAGAAAAACGTAGATCAACTTCGTGGGGAACGTCTTCGTATGTTTAACCAGCTAGTTCATAAAAAACATAGACGATCGTTGTGACCATTTTGCTTGAGCAAAGCAGGTCGCGCTTTTGTTATGAAATTCACAGGTAGGCGACTAGTCACTTCAACATTTTTATTTTGCAAAAACCAGTATGAGACGATTACCGAAACTTACAACGTTTTAATTTGACCTCTTATGTCAAATGACATGAAAATACTCGGTTGTGAGTGCACATTTATTACAGTACCACTTCTACAGTACCACTTCTAAAACATTGTCTCGTCAACGTCGCCAATGATTACTTTAAAAGAACGATCAGAGGTATATTTTGGGCATCTTCTGAAGTCAAACCAAACAAATGGTTTTAACTTGAAAAGTGCATTCAGGCATTATTTATAGCCAGTGATAGCATCGCGATGAAGTTAACATTATTTTTATAATTGTGACAATTGAGAGGATATTTCCGGAAAAAAAAATATTACCGTTTCATGTCATATTTCAATTGAGTTTTTATCGTGTTAGGAACCGCGTTTATATCAGCGAAATTGTCTTCTAACAAGTTAAGCTTTTCGCAAGTAGTTCAGAGGAATTTCCACCCCTTGCAACCCATTTGCTGACCTGCCTGCTCAAACAAATTTTACCTTTTATTTATCACGTAATAGACATTGTGAAAACTGGCCACTGACATTCCTTTGGTTCAAACCTCAACGGAAGTTAGATTCTAGGGTTATGCTACTTCTATAACTAGATTACTCGTGACTTTTTGGCTGATACATTTTCTTTACCCAGACGGAGCCAGATTTCATAGTCGCTTGCTATCGATCTGTATTTTAAGTTTCAAACCATTCTTACTGGAAGTTCATAACAGGACGTCTACGTCTGGAACTCTCCAAGCAATGTCATTTTTCTTCAGTCTCTCGAACTGCAGTCAAAGCTATCTGGTATAAAAATTTCTATTGGCGAACGAAATACAAACGAACGAAGTTTTAAGGGAAAACTCCGAAAATATAATTTATCGTCGAGCTTACATCGTTGTTCTCCACCCTTCCACAGCTATTACACCCGCTTTGAGTGCCGAGAAACCCTTCGAAAACAAAAAGTTTTTGTTCTGGACTTTATGGAAATAGTGGTTAGCACTGCTTGATTCCCGATAATATTAGCTTGAACAGTACATATTTTCGTAAAACACGTCAGTAACTCTGTTTCGATAATTAGATTTGCGAATAACTAACTTATTCGAATCAATTTACTTAACTTTGTAGTTAAAACATATTTAAAAGATGCATAAAATGCATGCATCGGCTTAGACAAAACAAAAAAACGACAAAAAAACAACAACAATAACATACAGAGAACCAACAACTTAGTCTTCAAGAAACCAGTCCAAAATGAGGACATTTTTAAAGGAGGGAATTATGCAACAAAGTCATTTATTAGAATTAGTAGAATTCGCATGTACTCATTTGTCTTAATCCTAATAGCAATACTCATTTTAATAAGTTTTCACTTATATGCAAAACGGAAGTGGTATATTGCGTTTAAGATGGCCACCTTCAGATTACTCACGTAAAAAGAGCTGATGAAACTGAGTTTCAAGTCGGAACATCCGCAACTTAAGTATATGGTAAATTAAGATAACTGTTAACCGCAATATGATTATTAGTTGGCCCCGTTGGTCCGGCATTAAAATTATCTTTTAAACTGTCAGTTTGCCTTCAACTTCAATTCTGGCCCAACAAACGATAAGTAAACTCTGGCTCTATCTTGATTTTGGCTTTTTGTTTGCCATTTTTCAGAACACACTGGACATATTTTTGCAAATTTCAAACTCTGAACATCTGAAGTTTGAACACAGCAGCGAGCGAAGTTGACAAAACCACGTTGATCTCGTTCTTGGCTTCAGTCTCGCGCGTCTTGCAATATGCGCGCAGTAGCTTGGTAAAAAAAAAACTAATTTTTTTTTTATTCACTTTTTTTTTGAAAAAAAGGAATTTCTCAGTCACTGATTCGCTGGTTGGGTATATGCTAACGTAATTATTCACCTCGGTGTCGGTGAAAGCCAAGTATATTCACTTCCACTTCGGTGAATAATTACTCACTAATCATTGTGTCAAATATTTTCCAGTATCAGTTGTATCATTCGATATAGTATCTCAATCGTAAAATCGAGTTACCATTCATGGTATGTGCCATGTTTTTAGTGTTTGCGATTCACAGGCTAGTTGTAAGTTTCGATGTTATGAAATAAAGATGTTTGGGCAAACTATTTCTTTATATAGTCGATGCCACCTTGTTTTTAGGTACACTTATGATAACTGCCGAATAGAGGAGAAGAATTATTAAGGCGTATGATCAGAAATTCCAGAAATGGTACAAAAATTATATATGGTTGTATAATCTAGGGTAAGCGAAAATCCACCAAACAAATGGGTTTTGCAGATGGCTTATGTTTTCAATATAAACAACAGTACGGGGAATTCTACGAGGGCCAAGAGTATAAGCGAAACAGAAGTTTCAGTGGCATACAGAAAAAATTAGCAAGATTGATCTGGGGGTTCTTTGGGAGGCTGATTTGAGAGTTGTTCATGCCGTTTCTTCGTTTGTCCCGAACTGTTCATATTCTTTGCTTGTATCAAGATGATCTTCACACTGTGATGAGCACTGAGGCCGCACTCGTAGGGCACGCCAGGTCAAGAACCTATTGAAAGAAAATCGAATTTCGACACAAACTTTGATTCACTAAAACACTTTTAACCGAAAGAGAGAAAATACTATACTTTAGGCCTAACTTATCCGTTGACTTTCTCACTCTTAAAACATATTTTACATTGGATTCGTTGTTAGACGTCTCTGGTGTTGAAGGGGACTGCAGAAGTTGTTCCAGTGTTTGTGGTTGAGCGACGGAATAGCTTCGTGTTTTAACTTTGGTTTTCAGAGATTTTGGAAACAAAATTGCATCAACTTACAATAATTTGGAACAAAACCAAATTAAAGTGATCTTAATTTGAGGCAAATCCAAGAGCAGCTTTGATAAGATTGTCGACATTGTCAACAGCCATGTAAATGCAATCGTATTTCCGCGGTTGCCAATCTGCACACGTGTTGTCGACAAACTCGATTCAAAGACGTTGGATTTTCGGGTCTTTCAGAAAACTATGCGTCGTTGCTCCATGATATGAGTTTGATTTACATTCAAAAACAGAACAACGCTTTCCCATTGTTAAACGGCCAGTTTTTCTTTAGCTAAGGAATAAACAAAGGGTTTCACCTAATGCTCCCACCAGGTCTTTCATAAGAGTTCGACATATCGAGAGTAACCTGAACTACACTTTTGACGTAACGCATGTCAATGAATCTTTTGACCCCGTTATCGCGAACGCATAAAATTTTTAAATAAAAACCGCGATAGCTTTTACAATTAAGCCTCAGCTGAAAATAAAACAAACATTTTTGAAGTGTACCCTAACCGTGGAGATAGGGTCGTTCATTCGTCATACTTTCACTTTAAGTTTCAGTTGTTTTTTTAGGCAGAATACCATTTTTGAAAGCAAATGACGAGTTTCGTCGTTTCCTGTGATGACGTCATCAACAATGATTAAATAAATGTGGTAGATACTTGCTCTTTTGGTTTGACATGGCGCCCTTCTTGTTGTTCATGATTATTAATTAGCAACTGATAATGCTTACATTCATCTAGATCTGTATCAAAGCTTTCCGCGTAAATGTTCTTAGTTAAGTTAATTGTAAGGCTAGTTTTGTCAACTCTATTTCTAGTTCACATTTAGTATACTCATATCACTTGAAAAAACCCAAACATGTGCGCAGATTACACTGGAAGCAGAAAACTCGAGACTGCGCAGATGCGCTGGAACTGACTTTTTGGAAAGTTCTGAGTGCTCTTTCATAGGAAGCCCGAGTAATAATTTAATTTTTTTCGAATCACGGTTTTCTAAATCTTTCCATGTCAAGGTATGAATATTCAACTAAATATTATGTAAGGAAAGAGACAGAAACTATTTCTCAAGCTTTGAATTTAACGTCAACTACGCGTAACATCAATGAACGGTTTTCATTCTTTCCGAATTAAGCAGCTTTAGCTTGATTCAGATCATAATATTTTTTCTGTCTCGACCAATTGTTTGGATCAATTTAAGATTAAGTTAAGTCGCAACTTTTCGAAGCATTTACTGGGACGAAGAAATAACACTCGAACACTCTTTCCGGCTACGAAATATACGGTTTTCACAGTTTTGGAATTTATTTAAACAAGTCCTTCGTTTGAACATTTAAGAGGCGTACTCTGTAAGATTCGAGGGTTGGCCACAGTACTTCGCCGATTTGGTTGAAATTTTGCATACAGTCTTGCTTTGGGGTCCTAACTTCGGATTGGAATTACGAGTTCTGAACATGGTCGGTTTTGGTCGGCCTCGAAAGGGAACCAATAAGGCGTTTCAAAGGACTTCTTATCGACCTTCCTTCCAGCTTGCCATAGCCTTTCACCGAAAACCATTGATACCGTTTTAAAGAACCATCTTTATACTCATATTCTTTGTCAAGCATTTCTCTGAAATAAAAAGTTTTGGTCCTGAACGAGCGAAAAGTTGTGGTGTACTTCCACGTCACTTTTGAGACACAAATTTAATGCAAATCGAAAGTTCGCTATCTCCCACGTTATGTCAATTGACAGTTTACTAGTTATACTGAGTGAAGATCTTTTATAGCTGGTTTGATATGGGCAACTTCTTCACAACAAGAGCAAAAAAGTTTTGAAGATGATGAGGTTTGGCCATTGTTCGACTGTTTCCGCTTCTAGTAAAAACAACAGCAAAGGCAAACATTGTACATCATCATCTTTGCATATTTTGACCTCCAACGGTCAATACGGCAGCTAAAAATAGCTTCCCTTCTAAGTTATAATCATTTGTTCAAGACTCATACCTCTATTGTTACGAATTGCAAGCATTGTTGTGATATATCCATTGAACGACATTTTTTGATAAGCAACCCAAGCATGTTTTAAAAGTTGATTTGTAGTCAACTCCGTTGACCCGTGCATAAAGAGGTTATCTAATCGGCGCGTGTCGCGGGTCGCGGGTAAATTGTCGCGGGTTGCGGGTATCTTTTATGCACTTTTAATTTTATAGCGGAGAACCATACGTAAGGAGGGAGTTAAGTTGAAAATTTATGGCTTGGATTCCGAGCATCCCACGCATTTTTACAAATAGGTTGCCATAGCAACTGCGTTTCCCATCAAGAAAAAAATTATCTTGAGAACGAAGATACGACTTGATATGACGTCATAAAAACTAGAAAAGTAAGTGTTTAGAGAACGAGGCATTTCTGGGTTAACTAGGTTGTGATGGTCGTCGCGGGTAGACTAAAATTAATTATTTTTGTACGTGTATGGACCAAGAAAATGTCAGGAATTTAAAGTGAAATTGAAAAGCTGTCACAAATAACGAAAAAACAAAACAGTTCGGTGACTAACTTAAATTTCTGCAGTATTGAAAAAGAAAAACACGATGTGGGCAGCTCAGTAAGCGAAACAGAAAAACAGAAATTCAAAGACCAAGGACAACCCCTATAACTGCCCTCTTTCCTCAGCTGACAGGCTTGGTTTGTACGAAACACCACCTCAAACTGTTGATTTCATGGCAATATCAGTGAGTTATGCGTGAAATTTTGATAAATATGTAGACTTAGGCACCGTTTAAAAGCATAGCCCCTATTAATGACGTCAGACCAGGCGACCATGGCGTTGTATTCTTTTTCCACTCCAAGAAATGTTTACCCAAAAGGTACGTTGTTAACTCAGAAATGTTCCGTTCTCGAAATATTTACTTTTCTAGTTTTGATGACGTCGTATCAAGTCATATTTTCAAGTTTTACTGTCGATCAAGGACGTGCAAGGTTAGACTTTCCTCGTTTGTCGAGAAATTTCTTTTCACGTAACTCTAGTATTTTCTATCTACGTTTTGCTCATATAGTAACAGGAATAAATAGCGCAATAAATTTCAGGATACGAAAGGATCAAATACTACTCCACTCACTCGTTTTGTATTAAACTCCAGCGCACCGTCGGTGCCCGAAACCCGTCTTCGTCTCAACAGAGGTGCGACATTCTCGCCGCTCGGTTTATTATTGCTGTTACACAGTCCAATGTTTTGATGGATCCGTCGAAGACAAGTTTTCCTTGAAGATTCAGGACTTCCATACGGCAGCGACATTCCAATACACCACTAAGATTTTCAATTTTGCAGTGTTTATTTGGACCTATGCAAGAAGGAGCAGAACGGTACGATTACACGGTTTTTATTTCTTAAAGATCAACTATTTTCTGCAGACACAGCTTGCTTACCAAATTTGGAGCGACTGCAGAATTCCCTGCCACCTAGTACCATCTTTTGTTCTTAATTTTAATGCACATCTATTTTTATAGAACGAGGAATGCGCAGTAATAAGTTACCATAGTTGCAGGGTATTCTGCAGTTAAGCGCAAAGTTTCAACTGAAATTATACTTTCTTCTCGATCTGCCAGCACGTCAGGATCATCGCTTCCGTTCTCATTTTCTGGGTAGAAATCAGCTTGTGCAAGCAGTTTCTCACTGCACGTCTCGAACTGTGAATGAGTCTGCTTTCGCCTCTGCTATCCGTGCTACTATGGCTGTTTTCTTCAGCTCTCGAGTCTCCGCCGCTTCCATGTGCCTCTGAATCAGTCTCTGAATCCTTCATTGAAGTATCGGAATCATCATCTGGTTTTGATTTTGCCTGACAGACATTTCTACGAGTTGACTTTTCGACTGAGCGATGGAAAATAAGTAAGCCAACAATGTGACGTCACAGCCGTCAAAGTCTCTCTCTCTCCCCAGTCCTCTCGTTATGGAATCAAAAAATAAGGAAAATGAGCCCGAGAAAGACCAAGTGTAAATCTGCGGCTTTTTATCGAAATTACCTCAAGCTTTGTGAAACGCGAGTAAAGTGTCAGGGACCGCGGAGCTATAGAACTTGGTGGGTTTTAGTCCTACCATTAATTTTGTCAAAGAGAACTAACAGCAATTGGCGATGAAAAAGTTGACGAAATTCTGTTTGGAATGATGAACATAAACTCATTTACGGCAATCTCAAAGGTTCAAAATTTCAGGAAGCCTCAAGAAACCTTGCGCCCCCGGAGCTTGATGGGTCTTACTATGCGTGAACTTAGCCCATCCCCCGAAATAGAAAGCTAAAAGTGATGAAACCAAGAGCTTCACCTAAAAGAGTAGAATTCATAAAACTATTCTGATACAGATTACTATTAAGGAACTGAATAAATTACACCTATAAAGGTAATCTGTATCTATTTTTAGGAGAACAGCATACACCAATTGTATTTTGTAAGGACTGCTGCTTTTAGGTCCGCTCAAATTTGAGGTCCCCAACGCTTCTGCCTTACGACCTGAAGAACTCATTAAGATTGTTCTCTCTCTGACTTATTGCGTTACTATATTATCAACAACGCTAATTCATGCATCATAAGATGCCTTACTTTCATTGTTCGTAATAAAACATTCTAGATAGCAACCTTGTTACTTTTATGTACTCACACCAATATTGCCTAACACACTAATTGTTTTTACGGGAAGTGATATCTGCGTTCATACTAACTTATTGCCGGACAACGGTGCCAACTAATAATCATATTGCGGTTAACAGAAATCTAAATGTTATCTTAAATCACCATATACTTAAGTTGCGGATGTTCCTAATTGAAACTCAGTTTCGCCAGCTTTCTAGTACGTGAGTAATCTGAAGGTGGCCAGCTTCAGCGCAATATACCATTTCCGTTTTGCATTTTAACGAAAACTTAATAAAATGAGTATTGCTATTACGATTAAGACAAATGAGTACATGCGAATTCTACTAACTCTATAACAAAAGGTTTGTTACACATTCAAGGAACTTGCAGACAAAAGACAGGAGACAAATCGTTGTTTCAAGGGCAAGCAGTTGTGAGATATTAGGTGCGTATATATATATTGGATAACTTAAAAGTAATATCGTGCACGGATAGTGCTTTGCGCTGTTACGTAACGTAATTAAAGGAACAATTAGCGACTAGCAAACTAAATTAATGAAAGGAAATGAGTAATTAAGAACCCAAATACAAATAATTGGAAATGAATTATGGCTAACCCGCTCTTAAGTGAAGGATGCATTTCCGCGATTTAATTGTTTTTTCACACGTCAAGACGTTGTACTGTTTTCTTAAGGAGAAAATAATCCAAACTGCTCCTTAACAGATTTGTACGTCAGCAAAAAGTACATAATAAATTTGGCTGGATCGTGGTACCCCTTTTATAAACCGCACAGGCCGTCTCAGGAAAAGTTTAATGTGGTAGACTAAGAAGTCCTATTGAACGAGTGAATATGGAACCAAGAACGCTACGAACTCAATCGTTTGTCGCAGGATTACTGCTTGCTGTCCTTATAAATCAAGGTAAATCAATTCAACCTCAAATCCTTAAAATATTCGGGTATTATAGCCGCTCTTGCAGCTAAAGGTCGCACGATCATATTTCTACTTGGCGGTTAAATTTGCCACTCCGCTTCTTATTCAGGTGTTTAAAAAGGGTTAAAATCTATGTGAAATCTGTGACTTCTTCTGACTACTCTGAGTTGTTAGTCTAGTTGGTAAAGCGCCAATCAACAGTGTCTGAAGCCTGGGTTTAATTTACGTTGTCGGGTCTTTAAACATTTGAGCAGAGGTTGCTACCTTTACGCTCGGAGCGCCGAAGCTTTAAAAATCTGATTCCATTTATGATATGAGGTGTTAGTTTGTATACCCTGTTTATGATTTTTGTGATATAGTGACAACCTGCTTTTTGTCGAACAAAAAACCTGAAAGTTTTACTTAACATACGTGACTCTATAGTCTGGTGTTGATCAGTTTTCCAAGTCGGTCTTACAGGCCAGACTCTCATCATCTGAGGAACATTAACAATACTGCACAAGACTTTCAATAAAATTAGCTTTAATTTCTTAAACCATAAATGCTACCCTGTTTATGATAGTTGACAGATCAAACCTGGTAGCTAGTTCTTAGAAATACAGCATGGGGATTTCATACGAATCCTTCTTTACTTTTTAGGATGATGTGTCACGCATCAGAACATTGAAGGCTCCAATGGCATTTCCCAAAAACTATAGCAACTTCGAACTGTGCTCTTGGAATATTATTGTTCCTGATGATCACAAGGTTCAACTCACCTTCACTGACTTTGAAACGCAAGAAGGTTTTGACGAAGTGTTCATCTGGAACGGACCGGGCAAAAATAGTCCTTTTCTTGGAAGATTTTCTGGAGATGTTGTCCCAACGAATGTAACCTCTCAAAGTCGATGGATGTTTATTGAGTTTATTACTAATCATTTTTATACATTTAGAGGCTTCTCTGCTAACTTTACTGCCATTCTTTGCCCAGGTAACATCTTCCACTTTTTGTTTGTGCTGATAAAAGTAATTTTCGTACTAAGTAGAAAATTAGTAAAGGTAATTTTAATAATGATAGTTGACAGAGCAAACCTGATAGCTAGTTCTTTAAATATAGCAAGGGGATTTCATACGAATGCCTCTTTACTTTCTAGGATGGTGTGGACCACATCAAAACATTGAAGGCTTCTATGGCACCATCGAATCTCCCAACTTCCCCCAAAACTATGGAAACTTCGAAGTGCGCTCTTGGAATATCACTGTTCCTGATGGTTACAAGGTTCAACTCATCTTCACTGAGTTTGAAACGGAAGAAGTTTTTGACGAAGTGATCATCTGGAACGGACCTGGCAAATATGCTCCTCTTCTTGGAAGATTTTCTGGAGGCGTCGTCCCACAGAATGTAACCTCTCAAAGTCGATGGATGTTTATTGAGTTTACTTCTGATCTTTTTTATACGGCTAAAGGCTTCTCTACTAACTTTACTGCCATTCTTTAATTTGCTTAGGTAACATCTTCCACTTTTTGTTTTCGTTGATAAAAGTAATTTTGATATTAAGTGGGAAATTAGTAAAGGTAATCCCACAACTTTTCTCGTTCAATTTGGAAATAATTTGCATGAGTGGGTTAGTTGATATACTTTTTGAACAAGTACGACCGTACTACGGGATCAGGAACTGGTACATCACAATATATTTGCAGTGTGTAATGGACAGCTAGAATTATTCTTCAAACACAGTTTCCTTAACTTTTTTTATGTCGCGAGGAAAAATAAAGGCTACTTTAGTTTGAAATCTATACAACTTGTACTTTGGTGATTTCGTCACGCATATATTTCACTTGACGGCTTTTAATTTGCATTTGATTCTCGCTCCCATATACACTGTACGCTCATTCTTATTTCGTCCACCGTCCTACATATAACTGCAGTTGCGATATTTCCTGATTCACTAAAGCAGCTCAAGTCTGTGGATCACGACCAAATTAATTAGTCATTATTGTTGAAAACAAAGAAAATGCATACCAATGTTTAAACTTGATTTCTTTCAATTAATATTAAAAAGAAAAGATTTATGTTGTACGGCACAATCAAGATTTGCTCCTATAGTCCCTCAAGACTCAAAAATAAAAGTCTAATTCAGTCAGTCAATAGAGATTAATGTTTATTAACACTGTGAAACATTTATGGCGATCTAATGCGGACTGACGGAGCTTGAGTTCTTTTAGTCGGCCTCAGCTATGCATATTAATTTGAATACTGTGAATTCCAAAATGTACGGCGTTTAAATGCTTGTAAAATCTCTAGAAATCCAGACAACAAAAATCTAACAGCGTCAATCTATGGTGAATATCCCTTAATGTCGTTGTGGGAAGTTTTATCTTGATATGATGCAAACTTATGGAGCTTTAGTTCTTTTTGTCGGTCTTGGCTATGCATTTAAATTTTGAACACTGTGAATTGCAATGTGTACGGCCCAAATCTAAAATTGCTCGTAAATTCTCTAAAAACCAAGAAATCGAAAAACTAACTCCGTCAATCGATGGGGAACATCCCTTAGGGTCGTTATGGGAAGTTTTATTGCAATATTATACGAACTGATGGAGCTTTAGCATTGTGTGATAAATAAATTATTGTCGCCGTGAGGTGATGGAAAGAGTTGACGTTTCGAGCGTTAGCCCTTCGTATGAGCATCTAAAAAATCTTAGAAAATGAAGGCCTTGTATAAGTAGTGAATGAATACAATTATGCAGTAAGAACGAAGGCGATAGGTGAAAACAAGATAATAGAAAGTCAAAAGTGAAAACCAATTAAAATCAGATCTCAAAGATGAAATGTATCTAATCTAAACATTTCCTGAAGATGTAAATAAGAGCTTGTAATGAGGTAACAACACAATGCCGAACAGCCGTTTTCTGCATTGCTTTCATTTACAACAGTCGGCAAAAGGATTAATTGGTTTCGATGTCTCCTGAAAGCGGTTATTTCAGCTTTGTTTCCCATTTCTGAAAAACAAACTACGCCTTGGTCTTTGTTTTTTGAAACCTGCACTGAAATATCTACGAATTACACTCTCATTCTTTTTAAAAACGAACACAACATGAATTCCGAAAGATTTTTTCATAGCATGTCGAACGGCTCTGCTCTTTCTAAACGCTCGCTCAAGTTGAAGTCGCGGTGTTCTAGTAGCTTTAAATTCTCGACAATGAAAATTTTTTGTTTTGACTGACAGGAGGTTTTTTGTTGCGAAATCTTTATAAATTTGATCACGTCGCGAGTGACAGCTATTAAACCAAGAATTCGACCCATGTATCAAAATCATGGATTCCAGCAAAATTTGACTGTTGGAATCCGGAATCCATAGTTGTGGAATCCGGAATCCAGACTTGATTTGGAATCCGGAATCCACTTTTGATAGTTCCGAAGTCTTTATATATGGGGTTGTGAATGGGGTTTAAAACTGATTGCTGTGAATGACCTAAGATTTTAGCTGATTACTGACATGCTGATAATTACTGAGAATAAATACTTGGCCCGTAAGAAGGGGGGGGGGGTACGATGTTTGCGCACGCAATCCTCCCCTCCCCCACAGGCTGCGAAGGTCCATTTTATTTTGTTAATAAACTGTATTAAACACAAAATCTTCCACGTGCACCTAACTGGAGACATTATCAAGTCCTTTAAAAGGCGCAAGGTTAAAAAACACGTATAAAATGGTTTTGTTCTGATTCACTGTTTGTGTTGTACAAATGAAATTAAGAAAAAAAAAATTATAAAGAAGTTGCTCGGCCAAAAACACATCGATTTGGAAGTTCAAAAGATTGAATACAATCGAAGTTTTAAAGTTGGTTTTGGTTGCCTACATTTCGATCTCAGACAACCTTTCATAATTTACCGCCGGGGAGCATACCCCAGGACTCCCCTAGAGTTTCACGCCTTCAGCGTTTGTTTGCCTCGTCTCCACGTTCGATCGCACCCTCCTGCAACGGCTACGGGCCTGAATATTTTCGTGATTAAAGAGAACCGGCTGAGTTTAATTAGAATCTTCCTTCTCAAAATACCTAGAACGAACTGTTTAGAAACTATATCAACTAGAATGTGTCGCATTGTGGTTATAAAAGGACTTTTCTTTGACCCTTGACCCTTAGACCATATGCCATGCATTTATCACGTGCAAAAAGCATACGCAGCGAGTCAAATGGAGGCATCTGGCTTCTGTCGTACTCGTCGCACCGTCTCACCGTCGCCAAAGTACTTGTGAGTTTTTTTCCTAGAGGAAGATGAAAGTGTAATTGAATGGTACCAGCAGGAATCACGGAACTGGGTTGGAGGGTGGGGCACCTCCTTCCCCCTCAATACCTTTGCCACATTTGCTCTCAAAAAGTCAATTTTCCAATGGATCGAGAAAAACTATAATCTTTTTTAGACCTTTGAAAACAAATTAAAATATTCGATTCTGCTAATACAAGTACTGTCAGTGATACAGATCAGTATTCTGATTTACAACAACCCCGCAATAAGTGCTTCTGGCAAACGTTATCAACACAAGGCATATAAAATCTTGGCTTAGTCAAAAGAGCAAAAATGTGGCAAAAATGCTTTAATCACGCGGCCTTGCTAAACACCCAGACGGCCTGTACTGATAGCATACGAGTTGTGAATGTAGAAAACGAGTTTATAGCAAGAAATAAAAACAGGAAAAGAAACATTGGTACTTTCAGAGTGCAAGATCTTTTACCATCATCAGTGGAATTTTACAGATTGTTTTTGATTTCATAGTACTTGATGCTGTTGTCATCTCAACATGTTCATGTTCGGCTGTTTACTAGTGCATCACAATGAGCAAAAAAGTTAACACTAGCTTCTACTCGACCTAACCTCTCCTGACCGTTTCAACATGAAAAAGTCCGGAACTTGTGATGTTTGTAACGTACTTCACCTTATAAAAACTCACGACCACTTATTTTTTTACGATTCTCAGTTTTATATGCATTTCTAGCGATTCTAGAAACACAAACTTGCGAAATGCAAAATTTTCCAAGCGAGGATGCTCGTGCCCCGGGACTGCTCGTAGCCTAACAATTTACCAGTTATAGGTCATTTACCATAGCATAACCAATGCTATTATTGAACAGGTCCTCATACTCATCGTCATTGTGTACGTCCTTATTATCTGAGTCTCTTTTGTATCCAACATTGTTCATTGCAGTCAGTTCGAAAATGCTGTGAAGAATCCCTTCAGGGGAGTGTACAATAAATACCTTTAAGTAACGATCCAAATAAGAACTCGAAAGGTCAATTGCAATGGAATGCAGAAAGGTGCTAATTGCGGTATTATTAAACCGTTAATCTAATTGGCTAAACTTTGAAAATCGACCATATCTTCATAAGTATAAGGTAGTTTATTTCTTATCAGAACATTCAATCATTCCCTACAAAGTTGAAACATTTTTGTCTTGAATTTAAGAAAAATTCCATGTGGAGAACATCGCAAATAAAAATGTTTTTTTGCTTTTGTTTTGGAGCAGTATGATTGGCTGAATTATTATAGCACAAAGAAACAATTTACTTTAAAACTATGCTGTACACTTAGGGTATATAGTTTTTTAAAAAAACTATCGAGTGCGTCGGCGAGTAGTATAAACTTGAAGTATATATGATAAATGAATTATCGTCGCCGTGAGATGATGGGAAAAG
>JAOBRD020301568.1:0-22176 GCA_027575215.2 Hydrozoanthus sils | reverse complement strand
TGGCCGAGAAGCGAAGCTTCGAGGGAAACTGAGAAATTTTGAGGACAATCTATCAGCCAAGGATATTATCCTCCGATGTACCAGTGAGCCCAAAAGGGGTTTATTTATTTTATAACCCTCCCGACAGACAGCGAGTTCCGAAGCTGCCGGTGTTTTTAAACAAAAAACACTCGTTTTTATCGGTTTAAACTCGAAGGTGGTATATAGCTAGTTTCTGCTAAAACAATTAGACTACTCTTTGTAGTTTTCTATGAATCTAATAGTATTGACTCATAGAGAACTCCACCTGGTAATCTAATTGTTAAATTGAAGCACAGTCAAATGCAGGTTTTTTTGTTAGATGTTATTCTAGAAAAAGGTTTTTTTACCTCTGCACTGGTCTGGTGTTTTACCCCAGTATCCGTGTTCACACTCGCAGCATCTTGGTCCCCCAAACCCTGCTCTACACCGGCATCTACCGTTAACCTTCAAAAATGGCAAAACAAAAACTACGTTACACGCAAAATTCAGCAAATAATTTACTATCACCCACCAAAGCAAATAAAGCACCCAACGGACCAAAAATCGAGATTGGAATTAGCTTTGAGCTTGTGACAAAATCTACTCGGGCAAATTGTCAAGATTAGTGTCGAGGTGTACTTTTGGTTGATGTATTCTCCTGCAACAATCAATTCAAATCCTGAACTTTTCTCCTTGTCCAAAATCATTTGACTTAATTAGTTTTCTACTATATCACATACAATGTACTCAGTTTTGCTATATTCTTTGATGTAAACAGTAACCCAAGAACATAGAAGAAGCAAACTTAAAATACATTTGAGAAAGCGGACAACGTGATCATGATCAGAGACCTGTTTCGGATATGTCTCTGATCATCTTCAGTTCTAAGGGACTAAATTTAAGTACACGTCTTATTAAGAGTTAGCTACTGTAATTAATTTACAATTATAGTATTGGTTCTTTAAAGTGCTAATCAAATTTTAATAGAACAAATGAAAATTATTAAATCATTACGAAAAAAGATTTATGTTTTTCAGCATAAAAGATGTCGTCTTTTTCCTCAAACCTAACCAAAGAATGCAATCAATTGTTGCTGTTGTTGTTCACCTGGTTACAACCATCATTTGCCACTCCTCCCGCACAGCATTCACACTTCTGGCATCCCTTTCCACTTGCAAGATTCCAATAACCTACTTCGCACCTATCGCACTGGATTCCCTCAACATGTGGCTCGCAAATGCATTGACCGGTCACGTGATCGCAGCTGTTGGGGAGGTTGGGATTCCGTCCTGCTTCGCTGCATACACAGGCTGGTGAGAAATCGAATCAATATATCCTCTTTTTTTTATTTTATCACAGATAAAAATATGAAAGCTAGACATTTTTTTCCTTTGTTAAGACCAAGTTTAGTCGGTTGCTCATTAAAAAAAATGACACGAAGTATGGCGCTAGAATTCTGTCAAACAAATCTGTCTGGCTACTTTTGAAGTACAAAATCGCAACCAACAAACTGGTAACTAATACCGTGGCAAAAAAACATGTTTTGACTGGGCGACGTCAAAACAAACAGCTGCTCTGTTGACCTCCGTTCATTGTTTAAACTGACAATGTAAGATTGACTGAGATGACAGAATAAACTCTTTGTTTTAGGTTTGCAAACATAAGAATGTTAAATTTTATTAGCAACGATGAATCACCTGCATGGTGGTGAAATGATTCATTCTCGTAAATTCAAAATTCGATGTATTAGCAGCGTCAGAAATTGGAGACGTATTCATTAAACAAGTTATTAATTCAGTGCGTGTTTGTCGGTGATAAATTATCACCTTTAGAATCGAACTGCTGGAAAGGTCAAGAGTTGGATCCTGGGATGAGAAACAAGTAAAACTACAATTTAATGCATACATTAATTCCTCGGTTAACATTTTACAGCCCAGTGGGTGAATTCAACTCACTACTAAATTTCATTGTCTGACGTCATCCATGAATTAAAAATGGTCAAACAGGAAGGGCTTAATTGTAACACGTGTCTTAAATGGTTTAACGTCCTTATCCGAGAAGACCCGAAGGTCTAACCGTTTGCAGATGTTAGATCAAAGGCAGCACCTTATTCTCTCATATTTGAAGACCCTGAGTGAAGGTCCGGCACCGGGAATCGAACCCGGGTCTCCGGCACGACAGACTGGCGCCTTATCAAAGTTCTAACATAAATCTGCTGGTACCTGTACAATTTCGCGCCAGAGCGTTGCCATAGAAACCAGGTTTGCACCGCTCACAGCTAAATCCCATTGTGTTATACAGACAACCATAGCAGCGGCCAGTAATCTTGTCACACTTCCCTCTTGCGGTTGGATCTGTGTTGTTGTTACACATACACGGCTTGCACGAGCCTCCGGGCACTAACGGGTTACCATAGTAACCGTCGTCACACTGTTCACACTGGCGGCCGGTGTAGCCTTCCTGTAGAAAGATTTGAGATTGAAAAGAGGATCCTCAAACTAAGTATAGCGTAAAGTGCGGAAAATAAGCGCCCCTTCCCCAAAAACCATATGAGGTTAATAGACCCTTTTCCAGTTCCAGGTGCCGCTGATTAGACTGTCGGCGCACGTACTCAGGGTAAGTCTCGAACTGAAGTAAAATATTCACAAATTCCAGGGAGAAAAGGTGTTATTCACAACCCAGTGTATTGTTTTATTTTAAAATTCCGTTCCTCTACGCTGGAATTTGTAAATATTTTACTTCAGTTCGAGGCTTACCCTGAGTACGTGTGCGACAGTCTATTTTTATCAGCAGTACCTGGAACTGGAAAAGGGTCTATTAACTCATCGCAATATCTATCACTTTTTTTAAATTAGAAACAATCACTCTTAGTTTGAAATCAGTACTAGTTGCACAGGCTCCATACAATCTTGTAGTCTCAAGATCTATAAATCTAGTGGCCAGCGTTCATATTTTGGGAACATTGGTCACCTGTACGTGGCTGGTTCGAGCCCTGCCGATAGTCTTGTCTTCATGACTCGTAGTGATTGATGAAAACAAAGTTCCAGGAGTCTTGCAGGAGTTTTCCAGGGTAGCAAAATAACTTTTCCAAAACCCAACCCCAAATATCAACTTTAACTCTAACACAATAGCAAGGACTGGTAGATCAATCAGATGAGAAAAAAAAATTCTTGAAATTAATTAAAACACAAAATGTATAATTGCAAGCAAGATGCTTCAGTAGGTTTTGCTTTTGTTTATTATAGAGTTGAAATATTTTTCCAAAAAAGTCCAGGAGTATTCCAGGAGTACAGGGAAATTAACAGTTTTTCAAGGAGTTTTCCAGGGCCCTGGAAGGAAACTTCAAAATTCCAGGAGTTTTCCAGTAATTCCAGGAAGAGTGCAAACCATGTGTCTTACCTGGCAGTTGTCACAGATCAGTGAAGGAGGTGACGTAGACCGATCCATTCTACACGTTTTACTGAATTGGTTGCTCCCCCCTGGACAACGGCACTTGGTACAATCAGCTGGCGTTCCTGTATAGCACAGAAAAAAGACACTTCACACTTACGCACGATAACGCGGGATCGATCAAAGTGAAATCATTATTCAGGAGCTGAAGAGTAACACGCTGTTTATCTCTTTTTCGAAACTATGGCCGAGTAATCTTTTATATATGGTTACTTGTAGGGGCTAGCAACATAGTTGAAAAACAATTGTAAAAGAGGAAAGATTTTTCACAGTCTTGTGTTAATCAAGCAGGGCCAATTAGACCCGTTTCAAACGAAATGCTACAGTCGTACCAGCCCGGAAATTTGAATATTTGACTTCAACACGTCTTTAGTACGGCGTTTGAAACCAACCCTCATCATAGTCAGGTAGCACGATAAGCTGACCCGTGCTGCAAGACTGTAGTTCGATCTAATTGAGGTTTTTTCAGACGCCATGATTAACTCGCGCCTGAGTTAAGTTTTTTTTAGCGCGACTTTGGCGCAGCTTTCGAAACGGGCCTTAGTATTTCGACATTTCCGCAAAATTCGGGCAGTGATCAAGAAGTTTTAATATCCAGGCCTGGTAACACGACGTCAATAACAAAAGCTAAATAAATTAATAACATTATTAATATTAGAAACAATGGCAACAATAACAGCACTAGCAACAGGGCTCGAAGTTTACGACCAACTGGTCGCACATGCGATTTGATATCTTGATTGTGCGCCTGCAAAATCATGAACGATCGCACTCGAGCATCTAAAATGCTGAAATTCAGTGCAACTGACTGAGAGCTACTCCTTTCTTACTTGACCGTCCTTATTGCTCTGCCAAAACAGTTGTATAACAACTGAAAAAATACACGCTGACGACCAAAAAAGTAGCAATAAATATAGTAACGAACAAGCAGGCATTAGGTCCCAAACAAAGGTCCCAAACAAAAAATACACCACAGGTTAAAACTACTATGTTCAACAAGAGTCGTGAAAAAACAAACATAGGATTAAAACTAAATAAAAGACACTTACTCACTGATTAACAGCTACTTATAATTTATGTCTAGAACTTCTTTGGTTTTTTTTTTTGCTCTCAGAATCCTAAGCTGTGCTCCTAAAATATTTAACTGTGCGCCTAAAATTTCAGCAGTGTACCTAGAAATTTAGTCCCAGTATCACGCGTGCAACCAAAACTAAAAGTAAACTTTGAGCCCTGGGCAAGAGCTAAAGTATAACCAATAGCATAAGCGGTAGAAAGAGTTACAAACTAAATCTTCTCTCGAGCCAATGTGGCCCATTAGGCTATGGCTTATCCCGGTTTCCGTAGTGTTAAGCGGATGACAAATTTCGACGCCCCTTGGACAGACTACTAATCCATCACAGGTTAGCCCCCAGCAGAAGCTGGTACTCATTTATACAGCTGAGTCGACTGGAACAAGTCCATTAAAAGTTTTGCTCAAGAACACAACACAGTGGTCTGATCGGGGTTCGAACTGCAATCTTAGGGTTACGAGTTGAACACACTAACCGCTCGGCCAATGGCCGCTGATGAGAATAGTAGTAGCAATAAATATAGTAATGAACAAGCAGCCATTAGCCATACCCTGAGTAGCGTCACCATAGTAGCCTTCCTTACAGCTCTCGCAATTATCTCCTCTTGTATCGTGCTCGCAGTCTTCACAAACACCGGTCTTTGGGTCGCATTTAGAAGCGTGGTTGTTGCACTGACATGGCTGACACGTGGGGAACCCCCAGTGACTGGGCGGGCATAAATTGCACTGACGCCCATCTGCCTTAACACTGCATTTGCACTGACCAGTTCGAATGTTACAAAAATTGTCTACTGACCCAAACACGTCGCAGTTACATGCTGTGAAAATTTACAAAAAATAAACTAAGATTTACTTAGATCCTTCATTAGTTGTATGATCTGGGCAGGGAACTGAGGGAAAACTACTTTCATCACCTCTCCCCAGTTTCAAGCGATTCGCTTGTTAGTTAGCCAAACCCAGTGGGGCCGCCATATTGCACTGACGTCTGACGTCACAGCGACAAATTGTCAAAAGAATCAAGTCTATTGCCTTGTTCAGACTGTTTTATTTTTTGCACTTTTTGTAAAATTGTCCAATGGCATAAAAAACCTTATTCTTTTTAGGCAACTTAACAAAAGCTTACTTTTCTTCCATGGCAAATTGCAATTTGACGTTGTCATGTCACAGATTTTGTCAAAAGTGCAAAGATGGCGGCTCCTTGTATCTTTTGTAAATTATCTTAAAAGATACGACTAGAGGAAACGTCCTCAAATACATCCAAAGTTAACAATGGTATCCTTTATAAAAACTGCTTTGTTAATCGAATACACAATAACTGACGAAAAATTAAAGATAAAATTTGATGAAAGATGGAGGTAACGACAATAATGTATTTTCATTTCATTTAAAACCAATAAAAACTTACAAAACCGAAGAAACTGAAAAGTCGTTACAGCCGTGTAAATGTTTCTAAAATTTGAGGAAAAGGACAACATTTTTTAGGCTGTAAAACTTGTTTCGGTCATGTCTCTGATCATCTTCAGTTGTAACTGGGACTAAATTTACACACACTACTCTTTAAATCCAATGGGAACAGCCTTACCTTAATAAGCTGTATTTTCATATCAACTTAAATCTTTTTTCGTAATAGTTTAAAAAACTTTTTTGGTTTCATTTACATTTAATTAGCAGGAATTTCAAGATTTATGTGATAATTGTACTTGCCTTAATTAATTACCGCAGCTAACTCTTTTAGTCCCAGTTACAACTCAAGATGATCAGAGACATGATTGAAACATGTTTTGCAGCCTAAAAAATGTTGTCCTTTTCCTCAAATGTATAACAAGGTTGCTTCTTCTACGTTATTTTTAAAATTCTTCTTTAGGCAAGGACGTTCTTCACAAATGAATCACGTGCTAACAGATTCAAGACTTAATGACGATGTTTAGGTTCATATCACGACAAAATGAGGTCATAAATTAGCACACAATTAGAAGAGCTTACCCGAGCAGCCATTCAATCCGAAGCCATACGTTCCAGGTGCACAGCGGTCACACCTCTTACCAATAACGTTATCTTTACAGCGGCATTGGCCCCCAGCCTCCGCGCAGATTACTGCACCAGAAACGTCACGCAATGTGCCGGCAGGGTCGCAGGAACAGGCTGCACGAGGAAAGTACACGAGTCATATGCTCCTTCCTTCCCCTTTCATTTCTCCCCCTTTTTTCCCTTTCCTTTCTGTGATACTCAACTCTTTCTTTAACTACCCAAGTCTCGTCTTTAAACATTTCCATCCCATCCCTTACCTTCCCTTTTCTTCCCTTTCCTTTTCCTTCTATTCTTTTACTTTTCTTTTCTTTTCTTTCCCTTTCCCTCTCCCTTTCCCTTTTTCTTCTCTTCCCTTCCCTTCATGCATCTTCTCCTTTCTTTTTCATTTTTGTCCTTCCGTACCGTAGTCTTCCTTTCATTTAGCCTAAATAATTTCCTCATAGCCTGTTTCTATCTTCCAATTCCCTTCTTCTCTTCCATCCTTTTCTCTTCCATTTCCACCCCCCCCTCGATTTTCACCTCATATCCAGTCTTCCCTTCTTTTTCTTCCTTGGGAATGCACAATATAAACTTAGGTGATAAAATCAAAAAAGACACAAAGTTGAAAACGTGACTTACGTATTCCTCCATCGTAAATAATTGACGACAAAGAGAAAATGAGCTCTTTGCAAGCCTCTGGCATGTTGCGTCGTGGTCTAAGAGCCTCGAAATGATAATAAGCTAGGCAGCGATATCGACGGAATTGCTCGAGTCGTCTCGCCCCATCTGGTCCAACGAAAACTGGACTAGCATCAGGGCTCGGAATAAGAACCACCTGTAAACAAAAGACTGAACATCATTCATTGTGCAAGTTTAGAGAGGAAATAATTGGTGTTATTCTCTCCGTTGTTGAGTTCAAGTTGATGTAATAGGGTTATGTCCTTCCACAACGCATTTCGAAACTGTAATTTGAACCAATAAGCGGTTATACTTTTCTTTGAGCGACAGAAACAAATAAGTTCACAGGTCTTCTAAAATTAATACATTTTAGCCGTTAGAAAACAGAAGTTGGTAATAATTTCTAATACATTTGTGTTTAGTAATGTTTTTCTTTTGCTTGAAACAGCAATCAACGCTAAGAGTATTTTTACGACAGCGGAGCCCTGTAAGAATGACCACTGTCGAGCCATAAAAAGAAGTTATGTAAATGGAATGTTTAAAATTACGAAGTTCTCAGATAAGATAACAAACGAACTTTTGTTAGCTGATCTCACAAAAATGATCGTCAAAACAGCGTGTCATAAATAACACTTATTGTAACCGATAGCTAGGTCTTACTGGGAAATCTCAGATCGAGGGCACAGATGAAAACTTGCGTTTTTAAATCGCTATTTTTTGTTCAAGCAATTGCAAACTTTTGAGATTTCGTTGCACACCCTGTCTTTATTACTGACTCTTTTTATCGAACAAAAACTATCGGATACACACATTGAAGTTAAAAAACACCTAACCCCTAAGGTCAACATTACGTTTACATTTGATTATTCCCAAATATAATCCCTGGGGATTTATTTTCGGCAGGGGGGAGGGAGGTTGGGCTTGTACATGGCAGGAGTTTTCTGTTTCAAAAGTTGGTTCCTAAACGCCCCGGGGCTTACACACAGTTTGGCTTATTATCGGAATTTTACGGTATTAACTCAAACCTACCGAGTCGACAAGCAGTAAGTTTATAGCAGTATTTCCTGGGGCACGAGTGTATGTAGTCTTGATGATGTAAGCAACATCTTTTTCAAGGCAGATTCCTGGCTGTATTAACAAGTATGTGCGGCTGGAGTACAGAGCTGTGGACATCGATCCTGTGTTTAGGGGCTGGCTCTGGACACCACAAGCTGATGTATTTAACGGTCTCCCATCAAGTCTAGAGATATCAACACGAGCGTTCCAGTCTCCAGCATTCTGCGAAAGATAAGTCACAAGTCGAGAAGAGAAACTATGTCACCATTACAGGGTGCCTGCATGTTCAAGACCTTGAAATTCGAGACCTTTATAGGTCCATTTAAGGCCAAAACTTTAAAGTTTATTAAAGGTTGTCCCTCAAATCATGCGCATGTTCAAGGAAGAGTAGCCGCTGCAAACATGTACAACGTTACATGAATAATAGTAAAATTACATCAGTTACAATTAATTAATAATCACTTCTCGAAGCATACTAAACCTTATATACAGAACTGTATTTGTTATACACCTAGACTTTCACTCAACAAAACGAGCACTGTGATTGGTTGATTCATGGTCACGTGTCCCTGATCAAATTCATGCGTATCCTTACCATGATACAATTGCACAGTTGTTGCCCGCGCGCTGTATACATCACCATTTGCTATAAGATGATTATTTATGGGAAAATCTAAATATATAACAAAGGCTTCGTCTCGGGAAATATCGAGACTCTCGTGAAAACAATACTGTTTCCCTGGGGACTATGCATTTTAATTTTAATTATACACATATCGTGACTAACATATCAAATTAAAAACTTTAGATAGCGCCTTTTCCAAATGAATATGCTCAAAGGCGCTTAGAAATGATCGGCTTACCCCCAGTTGGTCGGAAACATATACATACATCAGAGGTCCATTTACATGCGTGCTAGTACAGTGGGACCCCATTAATACGGTCACCAACAAGTATTAAAGAGCATATGACATGAAATCAGTTTGTCAATTTTCAAAAAGTATACTATAAAAAACATTGGTTTGCCAAGTTTGAGAAACACACGATGAAAGTACGCCAAGATACGGCGCATAGAATTTTGAACTTTTCCCGCTAAAAGTGTCCCCTCCAAAAGCTAAAAATGTGACGCAACAGGTCACGTGCGTCTCACTTCAGTCCATCCAAAATCGACTTTAAAACATCTGCAACTAAAAGAGTTTCTATCGAAAACTCTAGCAGTTACAGATGTTTTGAAATCGAATTATCTGCTTACTTTGTGGCACCATATTAAATGGACTGAGGCGAGACGCATGTGACCAGGCACCATATTAAATGGACTGAGGCGAGACGCACGTGACCAGTTACGTCACATTATTGGCTTTTGGAGGGAACACTTTTAGCGGGAAAAATTCAAAATTCTACACGCCATATCTTGGCGTACTTTCAAAGCAAAACGATGTTTTTTATAGTGTACTTTCTGAAGATCGAAAAACTGTACTTATGTCATTTGCTATTTGGCCATTCGACCAGCAGACCAAACAAAAAGTGACCTTTATAACGAGGTGGCCGTATTAACGAGGTGGCTGTATTAACGAGGTGGCCGTATTAACGAGGTGGCTGTAAGGCGGAGCTCCACTGTACTCATTTTATCAGCCCCCAAAAAGATGGAAAAATGAGTGAACTTTAGCGGGAAGAAGGGTTACCAACAATTCAACCCTCAACCAGGCCGGGGATCGAACCAAGTACCTCAAGATTGAGTGGCAAAGAACTTACGACTACGCAAACCCGTATGTTTGGACCGTTTTCATCTGACGTCATAGCGGCCACGTTAAATAAAAGAATTCTTATGATTTCTTATGTTTAGGGCACCAACATGGCCGCTTTGTCTTTTTTTCTTTGTCGTCTCTGAGGTCTATATATTTATATAAAAGCTGTTTCTCATAAAAATTGAAGTGCTGCGAGCTGAAAGTATTTGCTTTCATTTGCTTTGTGGTGGTTTATGGGGTTTTGCAACGACACGAGGTAGACTCGATGTTAAAATCTAATTTAATTGTTAGCGGAAGAACCGGCATTCATCAACTCAAGATTACCATTGTTAAGCGACGTACCTAGAGAAGATGTTACTGGGTTTAAAATAACGTTCGGAGAATATGCCTTAATCTATAGGCGGTTCAATGTAGACCATAAATTTGGCCAGCTGTTTTTGGTGTGGAAAGATTGATTGTACATTACATTGTAGCATGAAAATATAATTTAATGCTTCTTGTTTCTCAATCGCAGTCTTCTATAGGTTATGAAATCGGGTTTATCTCTCATCTTACAAGCAGCTATCCAATTCCTGGTTCTGCCTTTATAGAATCACTTCATCTTAAATTGTAATTGAAAATAAAATTCACCGAAAGGATCGCAAATTTACAGGCGATGGCAGTTATTTTAACATCTGACATGTTCTTTCTCTCTCACAACGTACCTTGGAGTCGTATCTGATCAAAACTTCGTAAACCCAAGTAGAGGGAACTTTCGTTATGACGTTTTCCAAAATAGTTCCATTGGACACTTCAACATAGCCATCCGCTGTCCATGTGGCAGATCCTGACTGCGGGCGCTCCTTCTTTATTACCCTCCCAATCTAACAGAAGATATTGTTCATATTGTTGGTGAGGATTACGGCAACGATTTTGTTCAATTGATCAAGTTAACCATCAATACTAGTGTCAAAAAAGGTCTGATCGATCGCTCTCAGTTGCGGTATATGGAAATCTTACAAGGCTTCTAAATTGCTCCTGGTCCAGCTGTTGACCCTTATCCTACTAAATTTTTAAAAGTCAAAGACAAAAATCTTAGAAAAATACAAACTTAAGAATTTGTTGAAGTAATGGTCATTTTCAGAATCTACTTGCAAAGACAAAGAAAATGAATGGTCACTTTGTAGGTTTTCAAGCAGTGGTTCTAAAGTTAGAACATGTTTAGTTTTTCTGTGCAGAAACCGTTTTTAGCAGGATATGGGGTAACAGCACAAGTTACTACCAATAAACTTAAGATACTCCGTCAGTGCTTCACAGTTAAGGCGGGAGTAAACCCAAAGCGTGCTTTGTGGCCACTTTTCTTCAAGTTTGTTGCGACATCTGCGTCCATGATTTGAATCAATAAAATCCCTACGCTTAAAACACAGATGGAATGAAGGTGAGTCAGCTTTAATATTTTGAGAATTTTTGGATGGATTTTAAGTTTTGTTTTTTTTCTTGAAGATTGATAGTTTTAAAGAGATTTTGGAATTTGGTGATTTTTTGGGAAGTTCAAAAATTAATTTTGAAGTTAATATTTGATGTAAATTCGCCAAACCGTTCTCAAACCAAGGCTGTGCTAGTCCCTTGCCAGGAGGAACAGTTTGCCGATTTTACTCAATATTCTTTTTATTCGAATATATTTCCCAACTTCCTCACTATCCAACAAAAGCTTGGGTTAACTCCCGCCTTAAGTGAATATCTAACACTTATTCTATTTCAATTTAGGTGGATAGTGGCAAAATATCTACTGAGCGAGTTTTTTTGTATATACCAGCAACCACAGTATTGTGGCTTCCCTGCCTGTTATTATGTATTTTGTACCTTGTATTTACTTTGGCATTTTTCATGCCGTGTACCCATTTACCAGGCAAAATTAATAAAATAAAAATAAATAAATTGATCTATGGATGTTTCCTTTTAAGAAAAAAAGAAAGGTTTGTAAAAAATGCTTTTATTACTTGAATCACTGAGTGTAGCAAAACTTAGGCATGAACAGCCTTATTTACAACAAACGTTGTTTAACAGCTTATCAACTACAAAATGTCGTGAATTGCATAAAGCAGACCGTCTTTAGACTCTTTTGAAAATCCTGGCTTATATTTCAAACTTTTTTCAATATCGCGATCGCGACAACTTCCGTCCACCTTTTTGTTTCGGCGTCATTATCTACTATTTCGGAGGTAAAAAAATTGTTTCGAAAACATGATACAATTGAACAGTTCTTTCTAAACCAATCAAATCGCGCGTAGCCGAGCTTATATATACTAGTTTGAGTTATTCATCGTGTAAAAATCAGAAGGTACTTAGTGCTTACTTTTCTGACCAGCTACTTATAAACGTTTTGTATGAAGTGGCTTGTACAATGCAAAAACAAAGCCAAACAAAAGAACCTTTGTTTATAGAAGATATAACCAATAGAAACGAGTCTTAAACGTGTTTGAACCTTAAATAAACGCTACGAACTTTGGGTTTTGTCCGCGTGACAACTTTCTCAACCAATATTTTCAATCCTAAAAACTCTTTAAGAAACAAAACGATGTGACAAACATAATTTTGGTTCCTTACCCCCAAGACCTTTGCACTCTCGGACTCGTACTTGAGATGGTCAAGCAGTGCGAAATAATAACCAGGAAGGAGTTTGTCACATCGGCGGCCAGTGATTCCCTTTCGGCAGTGGCATTGTCCAGTGATCTGGTCACAATTAGGCCTTAGGGAGCCACCAACATCGCAGCCACACTGGGAACACCCAGAGGGCGATGATCCAAGGCCATAGTGGTTTGGCTGGAAAATGAAAAGTAGATGGTATGAAATTACACGTGTTAGGCTTCTACATAATTAAATGACATTGGTAAGTATAGGATTGTCATGTCTTCTCGACGTTCAGCTGACGTTTTCGACTTTGAGATAAACTCTAATAATCCTTAACAGTCACAAAACAAACCCAGACCAATGAACTCAAGGTAGCGTTTCATACCAACCAGTACATATCTACCTATGGTTTAGACCGTCTGTCTTTTGTTCGTCCCTTCAAACAATCTATAAGTCAACCCATCTACCTATCCGCCCATCCACCTACCGAAGGCTTGAAATATTGAAATGCGAAACTGCGTGCTTTAACCTAACAACTGAATGTCTGAACCGAAAGCTAAAGAGGTGTTTTGACCAAAAGTGGATGCATGGGCCGAATGGTTGCATAACCAGATACTTGAGTTTGGGTATGAACAATACACAAAACTATCCACATATCGGGTGGCCTTTCCATCCTCAACAGATCAAATAACCCATATGTCTGTCTCTCTGTCTGTCTGTCTCTCTGTCTGTCTGTTTGTCTGTCTGTACCTCTGGCTTTGAGCCTTTCTGTTTCTATCCCGTTATCCATGAATCCACCTACACACATATTCGTCTGTATGTCTTGATTAATTATTTTATCTACGAAAGTGTCAATCTACCTCTAACTGTCTTCTTGTTTCTATACCCCAAAGAAACGAAAAGGATAATGACAGCCATAAAACAAGATACTTACAGCACAAATATCACAGTTCTTTCCCCTGGTATTACGCTTACAAGTGCAACTTCCAGTTTGAGGATCACAGACTCCAATCGTTCCATTAGGATGACAGGTACAAGCTGAAAACAAAGTTGGCAGTTACAACGTGTACTGTACGTGTTTTCGTGATTAAAAAGCATTATCTGCTGGTATCAAATTAGGTTGAAAGGTGGGCGCAGTTCTTTACGTTGTATGCTGAATGAAATCGTTGAAGGGAAACACGGCACGCATCTCTGGTTGCTTTGGCCTTTCAATGACTACGTAATACAATAACACGGCACGCATCTCTGGTTGCTTTGGCCTTTCAATGACTACGTTATGCAGTCCGTTTATCGGAACACACTTGCTCACCATTCAAGTTCTCTGAATTTTAGAGGCCAAAGAACCTGTTCTGCTATGACAGTTCATGGGTTCGATTCCAATCTAAAGTCCAGATTTATCACCATCACTTTCTACTTACTGTATACTACATATTTGTTTCAGAAATGTTGTTAGGAAAATAACTGTTTCAAGTTATGAAACAGAAGGCTAGATCTTCGTAGTTTATCTAAAAAAATCTTACAAGCAGTAAAGTCTTAGCGTAAAGTGAGTGCTCTAGTGTTGTAAAGAAAGCATATGTTAAAATCTGGTAAACTGCAAATTAGTAACTACAAATTATAATTATAACAAGAATTAGTAATCATGTTGTTAATAACAGCAACGATGACGATGGTTACAGTGACACTGATGATGATGATGATATTGATTGAAATTTTAAATGGCGACACGGTAGTGATGATGATAGCGCTAGTGACAATGATGGTGATGATAATTGTGCTAGTGGTAATACAGATGTTGACAATTAGCGATGACAACAAAGTGCTGATGGTAAAAAGAGAGACGATAGTAATGACAACAAAGTGCTGATGGTATTAAGACAGTCGACAGTATTGAAAACAAGGTACTGACAGTAGTAAAATTGACGATAGCAATGACAACAACGTACTGATAGCAATAACAGAGGCGATAGTAAGAACAACAAAGCACTGATATTAATAACAAAGACAATAATGACAACAACAACGTAAAGAGAGTAATAACTGACACGATAGTAATGACAATAAATTACTGACATTAATAACAAAGACGATAGTAACGACAACATAAAGCGAGTAATAACACAGGCGATAGTAATGACAACGTACTGATAGCGATACCAGAAGCGATAGTGATGACAACAAATGACTGACATTAATAACAAAGACGATAGTGGAGACAATAACAAAAAGAGAGTAATAACAAAGATGATAGTAACAATAACCTGGAAATGGGAGTACCAAACACGATTGTAATTTAACTGTAATGACAACAAAGAACGGATAGCAACAACGGAAACGATAGAAATGACAACTCGCTTATTGCTCATTAGAAATAATACTATTAAATACTCACGTTTGCAACCTTCGGGTAACGACGTGAGTTGGTAAAAACCTGGCTTGCATACGTCACAACGTCTTCCACCAACATTCTTCTTACAGATACATCTGCCAGCAACCAGGCCTGAAGCAGGGTCGGTCTTGCCTTCACACTCACCCCCTCCCTCTCCACCAATGGAATCACAGTTACAGGCTGCAATATACAGATGTCTATCATGAGTCAATTATATTGTATCACAAACTTTCCTTAGGTTCCAACTTGCCATCTATAGATGGCCAATGCTACCAATAAATGATAGATGGCCAATGCTACCAATAAATGAATGCTGGCTACTAGATTTTGAGAATTTGTAGCCAGCTGGTTACTATACGAGATTGTGTAGAACCTTTGTAATAGATTAACTAAGAGTTAGTCTTTCTGATAAAATGACAAACAATGTGATAAACAAATGAAGCTTATCTGCTTTCTTGGGCACAAATCTGGAAACAAATGTAATTTTGATCATCTTCAGAGAGGTCAACTCTGACATGCTGTAGTGAACCAAAGGCAACTGTAAGAAAAACCGAGAAAGAAAAACTCCAACTGCCTCGAGCGGGAATCGAACCCACGACACCCCGATCTCATGGCAGATGCTCTAACCACTGAGCTACTGAGGAATCTACAGTGGCAGAGAGAGAACGAAACCAACCCAAGACAAGCCAGGCAATCCCAATCCCAGTTCCCCCACACTTGCCCACACTCCTCTCGGAAACGTGGATTGCTTTTTGGCGTCGTCGCACCACCTGGGCCATCGGACATGTTACACGACCATATATGTAATAAAGGAAATATCTGCATGTTTCGTTCAGTGTGATCATCTTCAGAGAGGTCAACTCTGCTCAGTGGTTTGAAATCGGGGTGTCATGGGTTCGATTCCCGCTCGAGGCAGTTGGGTTTTTTCTTTCTCGGTTTCTCTTACACTTGCCTTTGGTTCATAACAGCTTGTCAGAGTTGACCTCTCTGAAGATGATCACATTGATCGAAACATGCAGATATTTCCAAATGTAATTTCATTCTTCCAAAAACAGCTGCAGACGCTAACATGGTATATATTTCATGTTGAAAGTATAGAGGCTATTAAGAATTGCACTCTGGCTAACAAATTTTGCCTCTAGTAGCCAGCTAGCAAAAACGCTAAATCCTTTCTCGAGCCTACTGGCCAATTAGGCCGGCGCTTATCTCCGGTTTCTGTAGTGTTAAGCGGATGAGAGTTTTGACTCCCCCTGAACAGGACACTAATCTATCGCAGGTTAGCTCCCAGCTGAACTGGTACTCACTTATACAGCTGAGTCGACTAGAACAAAGTCGGATGAAGTGTCTTGTTCAAGGGCAAACACCGTGTTCTGGCCGGGACTCAAAATCGCAACCTTAGGATTACGAGCCGAAGACGCTAACCGCTCGGCCACTGCGCCGCCGACAGCCAGCTAGCTACTTGAAAAAAAGTTAACCCAGTAATAAAGTCACGTATAAGGTAGTTAGATTATCAACATGGCTGCCGAGAGTTAAGTTATACAATTGAATACGACGGAACCGCAACCTCATAAAAACAAACAACTCTCTAGTTCTGAATGCTGCAATGGCTGCTATCAAGTGTAACTCTCCATCATCTTCATAATCAGGAAGAAAATCCTCGTCAATTGAAGCGTCTGTAACCTTGTTCATCATTTCAGCCGCCATCTTGAACTGGCCAAACTCGTCTTAGGCCCTCTCGGTAATTTAGAAGTTGTGTAAGTGGTACACACCAATCCTGAATGGAAATTTTCATTTTGGATTTTTGCTTACCATTTGTTTGACGATCAACCGGTTTTACCATGTGAATGGTGAACAACCAAAGTCTCCTCCATGGCCAAACAAACTAAGCTAAGCAGCCAATAGGCGAAGGGAAAAGCATGAAGGTTGGATAATGAAGATCATTTTCGAACACCTTAAAGAAAGTCCAGAAATATTTTTTCTCCTGAAAATCCCATAGTTAACCTCGTAAAAAGGTCCAACTTCTTAATAAAAACATGTCTATCTTTATCGACACAAACTAGTTTATCACATTGGTTTTACTCCACTGCTCCACGTTAACAATCTCTAAAATAAAAAACAAAACCTGAAGTTTTAACCTGTTTCCAAAGACCGACATTTTGTTACCATTAATCGAACATGACACAACATCAAAACTATTGTACAGAAAATAACGTGAAGCATAAGTTATGGGCTGGCAATAAATTAACGTCTTGAGGTCAAAAATAGGACAATCACATTTTTGTAGTTTTGTTTCTTGTTTATGACTTAAGATAGTTCTTCTCTCCCACTTTTTCTGTCTGTCTGTCCTGTCTTTTCAGGTGAACACCACAAACTATTCTTCTGAAGAGGTTAGGACTACCGGAAGCTCGTGAAGAAGACAGGTAGATGAACCCAGAGGGCACTAAATCGTTTCGAAGCCTAAAAAACAGCTAGAAAGGATTAACAAACTTCCAAAAACAACATCAGACCAATGTTAGTAAAATTTTAAAAAAAATCAAATTTTCAATTTTACGCTCGTGGTTCTATACAAACTCTGTATTTGTAAGTCCACATTGATTTTGTGCCTGGGCCGCCTGTAGGAAGACAAGAAAATACAGAAAACTACAGAGAGAGAGAAAGACCAACGGCTAGAACATGATAAAACCTACCACGATGGCCCAGATCAGGCATCCACAAATGACTTAAGATAATTAATGTACTTTTTTTGCAACTTGGCGTTGTGTATATAGTATGAAGGAAACTGCATCTCAACTTTAAGTGATCAGAAAAAATTCTGAGTCACTGACTGGAATCGAACCCGCAACCCTCTGATTACCGGTCAGATGTTCCACCCACTGAGCTACAGAGACTCACATGTGGAGCCGAGTCACAGGATAAGTTCTAGTCTATTCCCGCTAGACACACATCTTGCATCTGCTAGCTCGATATGCCCAATAGCCAATGCTATATGATATTTTCAAATGATTAATGTAGAGTTTTTGCAACTTGGCGTTGTGTATATAATATGAAGGAAACTGCAAACCGCTGTGTCCAGCGGCAATTGACAAGAACTGATCCTGTGACTCGGTTCCCCATGTGAGTCTCTGTAGCTCAGTGGGTAGAGCATCTGACCGGTAATCAGAGGGTTGCGGGTTCGATTCCCGTCAGTGACTCAGAATTTTTTCTGATGACTTAAGATAGATGAGAAGTAAAAGTTGGTTACTTACGTAAGCAGGCTCCAGACATCCTAAAATCTTTCGTAGGATCCTGGTAGTGAAGTGGTTTGCACTTTTCACACTTTCGACCAAATGTGTTGTCGGAACAGTTCAAACACACTCCGCCACTGGTTTTGTTTGAGGCAAGATATACAGCTTCGTCAAACCGACACTCTGTTGCATGTCCATTGCAATCACATTCTGGTAAGAGAAGAAATTGCCGCTTAACTCTTGAACAAGATGCTGAAAACCTATATTAGTACCGTTAAAATTTCTTTTGCTCGAAAAGAAATTCAGCAAGTGCAAGTTTGCAGTTCAATTACATTTTTTTCAAAAACTAAGCAACAACAACAACTGTTTATTTCACAATAGGTACAGCAAAATTGTACTTTACAATTTTTTTAAATTACGTATTAAGGTGCAGACTACCCGGAAAAACCATTAAGGGGCTATACTAGCCGGGGAGCCAGAACACATTTTGAATTAAACTTGTTCAATTCCGCACAAAAATTGAAATAATAAAAAATAAAATAATTTAGTCAATGAAAGAAAATAGCACATACACACTTATTTGTGAAATCATCAGAAATAATAGAGAAAAGAATATTTTGGTCAAATGCTTAAAGAGTATATGTTGTACCGAAATCATGAAAACGTTTTTTGAAAAAGAAGAAAATGTCGTTTATTCATTAAAATATATCTCTTTTGTTTGCTGGTATATCAAGGTTTTTCAACTATGCAAATTACCAAAGTTGTGACGTCAAAGTCAGGAATCTAATGGGATAAATTACAAAACAACTGTTATCCCTATAACATGTGTTTCTTTTATATTACAAAGTTTTAGGATCATTGATCTTGTATGGCAATAAATAATTTATATTGTTTTGTTATTCAGTAATCCAATGAATCCCCACCACTGAAATCACATAAACAACCGATGACAGGCGTTTCTGAGCCGACTCAGACAGGAAACGATAAGCCGCCTTTGTTGTGACTATGAAAACACTAAATATTTCCATACAAAATATTAAACAATTTGATGTGAGAAAAAAAAACATGTCTTTTTTATTTCATTTTCCTTTAAGAAAAGTCACTTGAAAAACCGCAACCTTTCGACTCCAATTTTCTTTACTGTTTCCGCCCCATTGCTCTATGAAATATGTTACTAAGTTCTCCTAACACGAAACTGTATTGTATACATGTTACCAGATTGGGAGATTTTCTCTTTTCATCTTTAGAGGAGCATGCTCCATGCCAGTGGTTATTATATACGTCACGGTTTTACAACAACCAAAGAGTAAGACCAATTACTTTGATGGAATTGGTTTGTTTAGCAATCTTGAGATTGGTTAATTACATGATTGATATCCTGTTCCACAATTGTTTATAGACTAAGTAAGTTAACGACTGGTTGATGGGCCGAATTACTAATTAGTTGATTAAATGCTTAATTAGCTGACTGATACTGATTGATGATTTGATTGAACAATGTTTCTCATCACTAACATGATCTCACATGCGAACCGCTTACAATTTTGTTGATACTGATCAATGACTAGTTAGTTAGTTGATCATTTGAAGGATTGATCGGACGTTGGTCGATTGATTGATGAATCATTCGATTCGATCGATTGCCTGAATGATTCAAAGAAGGAGCATCTCCACTTACTAACACATTCGTTGGTTTGATCACCAATGGCTGGTTTCCATGGTCGATCATAGTACCCTTCCTTACATCTCTCGCAATTAAACCCTTCAGTGTTATGAGTACAATCACAGCGACCATACACCTGCAAAATACATATCTTATAAGCAGTTTTTTAAACGCTATTTAAACTAACAAAGTTATCATTGTTATTAATAAGTCAATGGGCCAGCATGTCAAATCACACACTCACCTTACCGGCCAGCATATCAAGTCGCGCAAGCGACGGGCTAGCATATCTAGTCACGCATTTGCCAGACGGGCCGGCATATCAAGTCACGCACTTGCCCGAGGGGCCAGCACATCAAATCACGCACTTGCCCGACGGGCCAGTATATCAAGTCACGCACTTGCCCGGCGGGCAAGCTTGTGAAGTCACACACTAGTCCGCAAATGGATGGCAGAATGGCTATTTGCCTACAAGCCACAAAAACTGTGTAAAATGAACTCTTGTTTTTCTGCTCATGAAAAGTTGATGTATAGACTCCGATGAATACAACAGCAATGAACGAAAGGGGGTCTGGCATTGCAAACATAACACGTAATATTTCGACAATGGCGACTGGCGGGAAACTCAAACCGTACGTGAAAATGATCAAACTAAATTGTTTGCCGTTAGGTTTATGTACAGGACTTTCAAATTTGATCTGCTGATATGGATACAGACTTAAAATTTTATTTGAGAACAATAATGTTATGGGCAAGTGTTTGTTTACATTTTTTGCCTCGTTAGCATACGCACTCTTCTTTCTAATTCTGCTACAGAAACAAAGCTTGTTTCTGAAATGTTTCTGCAAAACAAACGTTCTCTAAAAATGGCATTGATAGGTTGAGTAATCTTTAAATAACATGGTTTTAAAAATTGGAAAATTTACAAAGAATGTGTGGCTCGTTATCGTTTTTGCCTCCAGCTGTTTTGTATTTTTTTGAGTAATGATTTATTCTTTGAAACTAAACTTATAGAACCGAAAGTTTGATCAATTGTTAAATCAAGCTTTAAAGTCAGTTGTTTCTCTTCGTTCTTTCTCCGGCTTAAGTTATATGCATATGAAGCAGAATGTTTAAACAATGACGTCAGCAGAAACTCGCCTAAACAGTGGAGGATTCCTTTAAAGTCAAGTGAAAATATTCTCTTGGGAGCAGTGCCCCATCTATTTTTCTTACCATTCCGGCAACACCAACTTGATCGGGTGTGGAGGGGAGGCATCGTTCAGCGTGTCCATAACACGAACAACTACCTCTTACAACAAGCTCGTACACGGCATAATAGTACTTCTCGATGATCTCCGGTCGCGGATCAAGCAAATTATCACCAAGAGTGTGAATTTTAGTGAAATTGATTCGAAGGTTGGTCAATTTCAGCAAATTTATTACGTCTGTGCTGTAAGGATCTTCAACCGGTATTTGAGGGTTCAAAGCACGAAATATCACCTTTGGAAGAAATAGAAACAACATCAGTAAGTAAGCAAGTTGTCCTTAACAGATAACATGAAAAGTATGGGTTCTAGTTGGGAGAAACTAGCAACTGATCAATTGACGTGTTGAAAGATCAACGGATACCGAGTTGAACTGGGTCTAAACCCGAGTCAATCGATAGCCTAGTGTTTACACTCTATAACTTCCAGAAATGGCGAGAGCAAGCGAAGGTTAGTGAGCGCAACTAAAAATTTAACACAGAGAATGTGTAGGAAGTGTCCGTTGGACGGGCATTGATGCCCTTCCAGCCTCAATCCTATGCAAACCCTCGTTACACGTTCTAACTAGAATTCAGTAGAAGAGAAGTTTCTATTGAAACAATTTTGATGTCCTACAAATGTTCCCCAGAAAACAAAAGGCGCTTTTTAAGCGCCTGTAGCTGCCTCAAGCAGGCATTGCATCTGACAAAAAGACAAATTTCTTACTATTGCTCTTACAAAAAAAATCCTCTGCATTAAACTACGAGCAATCTCTCTTTTCCTCTGTTTTCCATTGAGAAAGTTAATATCTAACGCGTGGGAATATATCGGTTAATTTTTTCTAAATGTTGCGGGCTTCCTGTGGTACTTGGTGATTTGCCTAGGCCTCTTGTTGTTAAGTTACGTATACGCACTTACCAGGGCGATGACATAGTGGCTATTGTCTATTGACACAGTAGCCACAAAAAAGTAAGGAAATCCGACACTTAGACATTTCATGTCAAATTTCGCTAGGGTGTTTCAAAGACGTGGGCGCCCCAACTCCTCCCCCCTCCCCCCTCC
>JAOBRD020301463.1:0-18228 GCA_027575215.2 Hydrozoanthus sils | reverse complement strand
AGACACTTTACCCGACTTTCAGTCGATTCAGCTGTATAAATGAGTAACAGTTCTGCTGGGAGTTAACCTGCGACGGATTAGTCGGTCCTGACCAGGGGGAGTCAAAGACTCTTATCCGCTTAACACTACGGAAACCGGAGATAAGCGCCGGCCCAATGGGCCAGTAGGCTCGAGAAAGGATTTAGATTTTTAGCTAGCATTATAAATAACACAGGAGGCCAACGTTTTAATAAAAAAAAAGTTTCGAGAAATGCAATGGTGGCCGACTATGAGGGATGTCCCATGAAGTGTGCTCTCTGCACCAAAATAGCATACAAAGTATAGTTGAAAGTAGAAAGAAACCCTTGCGCAAGCATTTTCCAAAAAAAAAAATGGCGTTATATTTCCTTAATCGTGTGAGCCTTGTTATTTTGCTCAGAATAAAAGTCTTTTTATCACAGTTTGATTTTGATAAACCAGCTAAAGTAGATAACTCAGTAAGCTATTTCCATATAGACTGAGAACAAAAATATGTGTTTTGCAAACATATTTTGACTTACTAAAATAAATATAGAACAAACCCCTTCAAAGCTCTAACTTACAATTCACTAGTCGAGCTTACATCGTGTCGAACCTGTAGCAAGCTTTTCATACGTGCACAAGGCTGACTGGCTGTTAACACAAAATGTTTGTAAAACATTTTGAGCAGAAAGTAATATATACTATGTATTTTATGAAATCACCTTAGTTTCTGTTTGGCCTTCTCCCAGTAATAAGCTAAGACTCGTGCAGGTCCATTACCTAGTGAGCTGCTAAACTGATTCATGGCAATCTCTTAGTATTTCAAGGCAACCTCAGTAACAAGCTATATTTCATGCTCATCTCTTAGTAATCAGCTGTATTTCATGGCCATCTCTTAGTAGTTAGTCATATTTCATGGTAATTTCTAAGTAATCAGCCTGAACTCATTGTCATTTCTTAGTAACGGCTGTATTTCATGGTCTTCTCTTAGTACTCAGTTGTATTTTATGACCATCCCTTAGTAGTTAGCCATATTTCATGGCAATTTCTTAGTAATCAGCCAGAGTTCTTGGTCTTCACTTAGAAATCAGCCATCTCTTATTAACCAGCTGTATTTCATTGTCATCTCTTAGCATTAACTGTATTTCACGGCAATCTTTTAATTTAGTATTTCATGGCAGTCTCTTAGTAATCAGTTGTATTTTATGGCCATTTCTTAGTAGTTAGCTCTATTTTATGACAATTTTTTAATAATCTGCCAGATTTCATGGTCGTCTCTTAGTAATAATCAGCCATATTTCCTGGGCATCTTTTAATAATCAGCCATATTTCACGGTCTTCGCTCAGAAACCAGCCATCTCTTATTAACCAGCGGTATTTCATGGCAATCTGTTAGTACTAAACAATTTTTTATTATTAGTTATCTTGGAGGTCTTTTAATAATAAGTCGTACTTCACGGCAATTTCTTAGTAATCGACCATATTTCATGACTATCTCCTAGCAACTAGCTATATTTCATAGCCATCTCTTAGTTATCAGCCGGCAAGTTTCTAGCTTTTCGGTGAGCTGCTAAATTCAATAGTCAAATTCCTATATAGTATTCTGTTCAAGGCCATCTTTTGATAACCAGCTATTTTCCATGACTACCTCTTAGTCTTAGTATCTAACAATCTCCTAGTAACCTGTTAAGCTCATTCAAGTTATGGCCATCTTTTTGTAGTCTGCTAAATTTATGACATTCTCTTAGTGATCTGCAAAATTTCGTAGCCATGTCTTAATGAGCTTCTATTAAAGTTCTTGGCCATTTTAACCTGCTAAATAAGTGGTCATCTCTTACTAGTTGTCCGCTAAGCTACTTCATGACTATCTTTTAGTAATCAGCAAAGTCACATCAGGTAGTCTCATCTAATATTAGCTTTAGATAATTCTCAAATATAGCAGCTGAATCTAGTTTATCATAAACAAAATAGAAATAAAAGGTTTATGCGGTGTAATCAGCTAATCTGATTAATTCACACCCTCTATATATTCCCTTTTATTCCCACTAACCCCACTAACACCCTCTATTCCCCTTTATTCCCATTAACCCCATTGACACCCTCTATTCCCCTTTGTTCCCACTAACCCCATTAACACCCTCTATGCCTCTTTATACCCTCTAACCCCACTCAAACTTTCCACTCCCCTTTATTCCTTATAACCCCATTTACACCCCCTATTCCCCTTTATTCCCTCTAACCCCATTCACACCCTCTAGGTATTCCCTTTTATAATCTCTAACCCCATTCACACCCTCCAGCCCCCTTGATAACCTCTAATTTCATTCACACTCTCTGACCCTCTTTAACCCCTCTAACCCCATTCACACCCTCTTAACTTAACATGTTTATCAATAACGTTTCGGTGATGCCAGAAAGAACATACAGTTAGTTCGTGGTCGTTGTGTTCTACTTTTGTTTTTGAATCTCGAGGATTTTCAGTGATCTTGTCCTTTCCTAGTTAAACCGATTGTAGAGAAGTACTCCCGTGGCCATTTCTCCAGTCCTCTATCCTACTCGCCTAAATTAGTTTCCCCGCTTCCACAGCTCCTTTTGCTATCATTAAAACCTATATTTTATTATTCAAATGAAAGTAGGTTTATAGAAATGAATGAACACAAACTTAAAAAAATATTCCGTCGCCAAAAATGCTGCTGTTTTTTTTAATCAAGAGTTTTAACAGGTGTTAAACGTTAGTCTCCCGTCTAGGATGCCATTTTTTAATAGTTGTTGGAAATACAAAAGCTTCTAATAACTTTGGTGTTTTATAGTTCATAGCTATCGAACGAAACAGTAAATCAAGTCATCTTCATATAAAAGAAAATCAGGGGTTTTTAGTTTTTGTGTTTGCGCTAGAAAGTAAATTATTTTTCACAAATCCTCAGGAAAATGTCCACTTAGAGTTTGTTTGGTTTATTTCACGACTGCTAACTTTGATGTACAAATGGCTGCAAGCAGCGTCACATTGTTCCGACAATAGAACTCCAATTTCCGGCGTTTATAGGCAAACAGCAAGGACAGCTATGGAGCTAGACAAAAGTTAAAGGTTTTCAAGCAGTGCATAAACTCGTATTAGTTAGGAACCAAGCTGTAGATAAAGATGACACGTTGAGCTTGTTTACTCTCACACAAGCAGCTATTAACTTTTCAAATCGTATATTTTCTGCCGTCTTCATGGGGTTTTTGTCTTGTCTCGTCGCCGACTTTTTTATACTGTTGAACAAATTTTAACTTTCAGTTTTCATGCAGGAAAAATTGTAAAAAATATATCTACCTAATTTGAGACTCAATTTCAAATTAATATTATTTTTAACAACTGGATTCGTATCTGAATTGCAGGTATATTCTGTTTATTTATTTTTCGTATTAAAATGTGAACCCGTGAAGTTTACTTGCCTTTTTGTTCGAAGAGGTTTTACTTTCTAGGTTCACTGGAGTAAGACTGTAGTTTTTAGTTGTGTAACAAAAGTACAGATGATCAACGCCACTGTTTGAGCCATTCACTTTCGAATTTATCCTCCAGTTTAACACTGAACGATTTTTCTTTACTTTCAAACTAGACTTTAAACAGCTTGATAACGATCAGGTCTAGTGAAAGCAGCTAGTGTAGTTTGAAATCAACTTAGTGTTTTTTTACTAAGTTCAAGTAATTAAAAGACATTGGTTCTTTATTGGGATAGTTCGTGAGTTCTGATTTTGTACTGATAACCTGAATATCAAGTCGCTATCTTACAATTTAAGGCCTTAGGAATTTGTATTCGGTGGTTAACATGGTGCGATTATAAAATCCTGTAGCGTTTTGCCAATTTTTGAGCCGTAGGAAAGTCTAATGGCTGAAGCACCAAGCACACGCGCCTTAAATCTTTGTTTGCTTTCTTCACGCGATTTTAAGCTGTGATGAAAATTTTCATTAACTGCTTTTCAAGTTTGCCTTTTTAATTAATCCGACTGAATATTCTAATACTGTCGATGTGTGTGTGTGACAAATACTCTTTATTTCGACGTATAATAAAGCAAAAAGATCGACTTCTGATATTACGCGCTAAATGAATTAACAGATCGGTTGAGAAATTAACGCGGGGTGTGTACACTTTGCTTGCGATGTTTGTTGGAAGAAAAATTTGAATTTTCTCTTCTTTATGAAAACAGGAAGGGCTATAACTCTATATTTCGAAACCGGAAAAGAGCGTGTTTTCTCATTAAGTTACATAGAAATTCTGATTAGACTTCTTGTATGTGCTAGGACAATTTTTCTTGACACCTTTAATGGATGAGTGTGGTGTCATAAGTATTGGAGATTTGGGTTTAAATTGATAAAGTTTCTTTGCTCATCGTGGGTGTGAAGTTACAAAATTAGAAAGAAGGTCCTCTCAATTACTTTTCTTGTTTAAAGCAAGAGTTTTAGCATTGACTACATTAACTGAGAAATTCATTATGAGTGTTTAATTTTGAGCGCTGCCGTCACGGCACTGGGGGGTAAATTCAGCTAAAAGTTTCGCCTGTCGCTTGCAAAGGGAAAGAGAAACTGACGCCCACAGACCATATATAGATAAAATAAAACTGTATGCCGGCTTTTTTGAAGCGAATATGAAGTTAAAACTTGGAAAAAGGTTGCTATAAGTATTTCAAATATCTTCATGCAGTGAGCTCAGTGTAGACGCGAACTCGAAAAAACTATAGTATTGATAAGCTAAATGCACATCGTTAAGTTTTTTCTTTGTAGTACTGAATAAGAAATAGCTAAAAAACCTTACAAAAAATAATATTTACTCGGATATGTTTGAGCGTTCCATGCTTTCAAAGACTATATATTCTAATAGCTTTCATGCTTTTAAAGTAATATTAGTTTTAAATGGAGAGAGAACCTGTGAGCAAACTGAACGGCTGTTGTAGTCCGCTTTAGTTTGTTTAAAAAATGCACACCAGGCAGCTGATTTTTGTTCACACTTTAACACAAATGTGTTTGTGAAAAAAGCTTCCTGCAATAAATTGTAAAATTTTACCATAAAGTTTTTAAATATTATTCTTCATTGCTAACAAATAGTTCCTTAAATTCCCTGAGGATGTCTTAAATTTAACTTAGTCACAGTGGGAGCTAAGCGTACTTGAGATTTCAAGCGTAACAAAACACAATTATAAACTTTAATGAACTTAACTGTACTTGAATAAGATGGGCTGTCCGCTTTTGTACCAGATGACAGTACAATGGCTTAAAGAAAAGACACTTGTTGTTTCATGCAAAAAGTTGCTTGTTTTTAAAGTTTGTATTCGAATTTCAAGTTCTTTGTAAGCCGTTTTTAAATGCAGGTCAAGGGAGTTTGTTTTAGCGATGAAAGCTGATGACGAGTCCGTCACATCTGGTCGACAAATGTCTCAAGGCTTTTACAAGTATTTTTGACACTCTAAGAAGTATTATAGAAAAAAAATGTCTTTGAAATCACTTTCTATAAAAGCGGCCCTGGGAGGCCTCAAGATGTTGTGTTGTGCCAACAGGGTCACATCAAGCAAAAGTGAATATTTTCAAAATAAACTGAATTGTTTTCACTAATAAAGAAGATTAAGTTTCGTCTGTTGTCTTGCAATGAACTTTCGTCTCTCAATCAGGAAAGAACACTTGGCAAAAGAAGTTTACAAATGCGAAAATGGTATCTCAACGAGATTCAAAAGTTTGTTTTAGAGATTATCTATTTCTAATGATAATTTAAACTTATGAAAATTTAATAACAAGAGCTTTTCTCTCGAAGCCAAACATGATTAAACGGCTCACACCACAAACTTAGGACGCCGCGTAAGTAATTTTATTATTTTACAATTTTCTTCCCCAATTTATTTTATGCTTTCAAGAAAAAGAAAATTCCAACTAGTCTTAGAAAGTAAAATAAATGTATTTGCAACAAAATGCCTATAAAAGCTCTGAACAATTTATATAAACTGTTTATTTAGTCCCCTGAGGTTTGCAAGTCAGGCAGCTAAAAAGTTAGTTGTATTTTTAGTGTAGATGAACACTTTTCAGCATGGCCTGTTATGTTGGTCTGTCTTAATGGTCGGGGGATTAACCTCGCTTGTTGCGGATTACAATTTATTCTTGATGGATAATACACTCACAACAACTAATGGTTTTCCCAATTTATGTGACAGCCTGAAATTAAACCTTTTGTCAATTTTGTACTTCCTTGTAAAAGGCATATTAATTTGAGAGGAATAAACACATGTTTTATTGAGTTCTTTGTTGGCTGTTGTTATTAAAAGTCAATTGAATTCCGTTTTGGATCTTTGCAAGATAATCTTTTCTTTTTGTCACCCTTTTATAGCCCTGATATCTACTTATTATGGAATGATTTAGAGAAATTCTTTTTTTAAACAAAAATATTACAAAAAGAATTGGCAGAGTCGATTTTTGGAAGAGCAGCGATTTTGAGCGAATTATAGTCAAGATTAAATATTAGTTTGTTTTCGAAAGAGCATTCGCAGGTTACCTGACTGTAACTGACATCGTCTCAACGTGTCAGATTAATTTAATAAGCCAAACACAGGGCGATTATACCCTGTAACTCACAATACCTACACCAATCACGTGAGCAGTTTTGTCTCGAAGTAAAACAAAATGCTATAAAGCTAAGCTCTATCAGTCAGCTAGACCTCGTTGTTAGCGCTAGAGACCTCACAGCGGTAAAATCAACAACAAACAAAAATCTCGAGCTCTCGTCTTCTTGCCACGAAAATCGTGCATTTTCAAAAATGTATACGTGTCCACAAGATCCCATGTTCTTCTATAGAGATCCAAGCTCGTTTATTCCGTCGAGCCCGCAAAGGCCTTCCTTTGATTTTGAGCAAGCTTACCCGGCAATACTTTACCAAAGGCCACCATACATGATGTCGCCCAAGGCAGCACCTTATATACCCGATCACACACCGACACCACAAGTCTCCAGACACAGCGAGCTCAAGTTCGGTATGCACTCTATTCTGACGAAAGGCCCAAGAGCCGAAGACTCGTCCCCTTACCAAGGTAGGTTTCTGTTGCAAAGGATTTAACACTACAGGTTTAGGTACTGCCTAGGTGTAGAAAGTAACCACGATGAGTGGTCGCGAATGTAGTTGTAGCGAATGTTCAGTGTTTCGACAAGTTGAAACCCTGATAATTTTCCTAGTTGTCTGGAACTTTTAGTTTTGAAAAATTCAGCCGGAACAAGCTAGGCAGAAACATATAATTTAGTTTCTATTTACACATTGTTGTTCCATTCTCAAGTTTTTAGCCAACAACAAACTGCTTTAAACTGACGCACTTTAATTAAAATCATTGTTCGCGATCCAAACTCTTGGAAACTCGGGAAAAAAGCAGCAAAAAATATGCGCATTTTTTCTTTAATCACTCTAAAATCTTGCCCTAAACAAAATGAAGACAACTTGAACAGATCTTCTACACAAAAACATGTCATACAGAACGGGTTTTAGAGTCAGACACGCAAGTTAGATATACTTTAACTGTTAGGCAGTTTGTAGCTATAGGGTGGTACAAAGACACTGTAGTCCAGTTGTTATAGAACACTTTGAAGTCATTGCAAGCTCAGATTATTAAAGGGTTCACCATTAACTGGCAACTGGCCTATTACCTCTGTAAAAAAATCCGGGGAATACAGTAAATTACGATTACTTAAAGATTCAAATAGACTTTAACTGCGACAAATTTTCCACTTTTCGCAGCGGAAGAATCAGATTCAGTTACGCGACAATTTGTCAACTAGTTTCAGTGTAACAAGATGACATCCATAATATTTGTGTCTGATATATTCTCCCCAGTTTTGACATGCTTTAAGAGGTTTTTCTTCGCAGCTCCAATTAATACAAAATGCACTTTGTTGCAGGCACAATCTTGGATAGACAAACCTAAGAGCTAGCTGACTATAGCTTATTTTGCAACTTAGGTATTAAGGAGGCGAAAACTGTAATCACTATATCAATTCATTTCTTCTTTATCTAAGTATAATTTAAGGTGTATAACTTGATTATTCCCATGCACTGCATAACTTTGTTTATTTCGCATTCTTTGAGGAATTAAGCAAGTAAACGTGATGTGAATTAGTTCTTTAAAAGTACACTGGTTTCTCCCTGCCGAAGATGCGACGCAAAGATAAATAAGTAAAGGGCCTTTTCGTCTTTCCCAGCTAACATGAGAGAATTATAAGTTTTACACGTTCAGCTACATAAGTTGACTGACTATAAACCAGAACAAAAATATGAAAACGAATGCTAACTTAACAGGTTAAATTAATTTGTATGTTTTACGAAGAAATACCAAGAGTTTTTATATGCGTGAGGCCAATGAACATGCATGGTAGATAAAACAGCCAAGCTTTAAGCTGTAAGGAAAAAGAAAAGGCGGAAACACAGAGGTTGGGCATACGCGATGCCAAAAAAACTGTGTCTTCCGTCCATGAACAAACTCGTTTTAGCCAACGGTGCTGAACAAAAAAAAACAGAAAAAATAACAACACTCCGTATTTTAACCAAAATCGATCCTAAACAAGAAAAACCGATTCAACTCTAAGCTATATGCATGTTCAGGTTTGACTAGTTTTACCACTAAATTTATAGAAAATAAAAGTTTCCTCAACACGCGAACGTTTTCATTAAAAAATACTCATTATGTACATTAATTTAATAAGTTTCCTCTTTATTTCTCTATTTTGTCTTTGAAGACAAAGTTTCAGTTTTGAATTTCCACTTACTGACTAGCCCACGCTAATCAAGACGATATTTGTTTTCCAAAAACCCCGAGCCCACTCTCTTCAGTTCTCCTGGAGTACAATGATTTAAACCCCATGTACTGTTAGCCTTTCACTACAATAAAACTCAGAAGTTTATGTGTGATCAGCATGCAATACATTTTGATAACACACGACGGGGTTCAATGTTTTACTTTAACAGACGTCCGTTATCGCAGAATATTGTTTAACCAAGGGGGAATTGTTTTTATAACGCCTTCCTGTTTGTCCGAGCCTCTCAAAAGGGCAAGAAATTACACACATGATTAGAATCTCTATCTTCAACAAACGATGATTTTTCAATCTTTCTACATAAAGTTGTGAAAAAGATAATGGCTGTTCATAAGCAAATGATCGAGCTTTCAGTGCGATTTTTTAATTTTAACTTTTCTTGTCGATTGGCTAAGTGTTGCGCAGATAAAATAAACGGGCATCAATAAACAAACGCGACTCGTGCTAATAACTTACACTTCAGACTAAATCCTGGATCGGAATTTAAAATTTCACTATTAAGAACTCAAAGTGCACCTTTTAGAAATATGATATTTTTAATTACAACTGCGCAAAGTAAAATTAACAGGTTGATATCTTTGCCTGATCTGAGGTAAAGTTAGCTCTGATGCAAGCGATAAGCTCTGTTACAATTTCGCGCTTATCAATCGAAACGCGAACGGACAAAGGACACTAAGTATATACTTCACTCTGGTTATTGCAAATATAAAATAAGAGATCACCCGGCCGACTTCATGTACTTTTGTATTAAAACTTTTGTTGTTTTTCAAGTATTGAAACTTCTTTCGTGGCTCAGTTCTAAGAATTGTGTTCATTTTCTTAGTAGAATATAGACCCGGAATGGAAAAACTTTTACCGCAAAGAAACAAGTCTCGATATTCAAACTGCGTTGTATGATATTTTTATAAAAACTTTCAACTTAAAACCTGAATTTGCAAAGAGTGATTAATCATATCAATAAAAGTTTTTAACAGAGTTCTCCTACACAATTTATCTATATTAGATTTAGTGGTTCATCTAGTTCTTTTGTACTGGATTTACAATCATCAAACATGTTGCAGAAAAGCCGCCGTGTGTAAACGACTTTCTCGAATTTTCTAAAGACTTCCTGTTTTACTGATCGAATAAGTCTTTCTCGAATGCTTTAACAATTAGTTTAGGCAAATTTCCTTTAACCATAATCCTGAAACTGACTTAAGAGTCCTTGTGGTGGAGCATATACACGAGTTGTTTAGTAAGAATTTAACAGCATATAAAAAAATGTGTTGAATAAAGAAACATTTTATTCACGCTAAGGGTGTTGGTTTGAAATAACTCAAAACCGAAATAGCGTAGCTTTTTGCATGCTCAAAGTAATTTTTGTTTTCTTTTAATTGAAAGTTTTTTCCAACTTTCTGTCCGCTAAAGAGCGAATTCTCGAGGTTTTTCTTTCCTGTCCAAGAATAGTATGAAACAAAAACTAATTGGATCCAGACTTGAAGTTATCGCGTGTTTTTGTTTTACTTATCCCTATACCGAAGCTAGCTTGAAAACAAATTATGCTCACAGATAAACGCATTTTAAATAAATCATGGCAACTCCTGCAAATTTAAAGCACTGAGCAGCCGTAACTAAACAAAATATCCTTTTTCTTAAAAAAAAAAACACTTTAAATTATCAAAACTCTTTGAAAGAGCGTCGGGCTCTTGCTATTTTTGTTTGCAAGACACTGACTTAAAACTTTCACTGAAAAATAATTTTGCGCTTGTTTCGATTGTAAAATCTGATATTGGTCATAATATATACTATTAACAAGAACAAAAACTTATAGAAAACCCGAGACAGGTTTTAAAACACTAATTATTACCAAGAAATTGGTAGAGTTAAAAACACAAGAAATTGTAAATGGACATCTACAACACGGCCCTCGTGCTTCAAATCTCCGGCCAAAAGGCACATCTTATAGTTAACTACGTTTGAAGAATTCTATACGCTTTTCCAAGTGTGCTTGCCCAGTGTGTAATAGCATCTAAAGTATTGACCGATCTGAGCGACGGCCGGTAGTGTTGAAAGATTTCACTTACTGAACATCCAGCGCACATTCTTGCGAAAAGTTTTATAGCTTTGTAACTATCGCTACATTTAAAAAAATGAAAATTTGTCGGCAGCTGCTTGTTCGTTTCATTGTCTAACAAATTGTTATTTCGGATATCTTCTACAGATCCTAGCCCCGATGTTCTCAACTCCCTGCCTGTGTACTTTCGTCTAAAGCCGACCCTCCGAACGCCAAGCGGACGGCGCTGTCGGAAGTCGCGGACAGTCTTTACAGACCTCCAACTGCGAGTTTTGGAGAAAACGTTCTCTGAACAGAAATACCTGGACACGTCAAGCAGGGGAAAACTTGCTCAGACACTGGGGCTGAACGAAACCCAGGTGAAAACATGGTTTCAGAACAGAAGAATGAAATGGAAAAAAGAGAACAACAAAAGTTCGGTCAACGAGGAAGTTCCCGAGTGCGCGGAGAACAAACCAACAAGTCATGAAAGTAATGGAGTTGATCTGCTGCCTAATGAGAGAGAAGGCAGTCCAGCCCCAAACCTCACAGATTAGATTTCGTTTTGGCTTAATTCCTTATAGCAAAATAGCCGTAATTATGAGACTGTCCTGACAAAGCGAAGCAATGAACGCTGCAACATCTGGTTGGAGAAGAAGAAAATAGACATGAGCGAGAGAATCTGTGAAATACAATATCAGTACTTGGCCAGCCAGTCTTTCCGTTCACTGACTTTTTGCAGTGTACGCATCTTTTAATAGCAGCTCAACTGTGGTTTTTAGAATTTAATAACTAGAGAAAAAGTAAAACAAGACAACCTTTATAATCCTCTTCATATACCATCCTCCAGAAAATCTTGAACATGCACCATTGCTAATTCAGCTAGTGTTTCACACGGCATAGCTGTAGTTGGAAATTTGGCTGCAAAAAAAAAAAGAATTGGCGAGTACGACCGAGTTTAAAAAGAGGCAAGACAGTTTGTTTCGCTTCTTCCTCATAAGGGCCATTGTTTACAAAAACTATGTGAGAAGAAATTAAGCTATCTGGGTGGGCAAAACACGACAGCTTATTGATTTGAGCTCGATAAATCAGGGGCAAAGCAACGCGTTTAGATCAAACCGGACAGCATTTTTTCTCTCATATAATTAAGCAGTACCAGCCAACTTTTTCACCAACCATAGAAACTATCTTTGACAGTTCTAACTGTACCTTTTTCATTTATTATTGTACAGATGCAGTAACTGAAAGTTTCTTCTATACATATATACCGTAAATAGCACTTAAAACTTTCTCCATTAATCATTTGAGGAGATAGTTTGTATCTCCACATAAAATAGCTTGTCTTTTGAAATAAGTCATTTCAAATGTTCGCGTGTGGTCTTATGTTTGCGTGTACATTATGAAGCTTTTGTGGCTTTCGTGACAGGACGGTCGCCCTCAAATCAAAACGTTGACATTCTAAAGACGTTAAAGATTTTATAGTTAACATGTACGCGTGATTACAAAAAACAACTTTAAGCTTATGATCTTGACTTTGTATATTAATAAGATCGAAAACAATAAAAGCCGTTTTCTATACAACTTTCTTTTCTCAGACTACATGCAGAGTAACAAGGTCGTACAATGATCTTCACCTCCCGTTAACTATCTATACTGTAACACAAAGGGCTTTTAGCTTCATTTTATTTTATCTGTTGTGTGGTTGGCCTCTTCCCAGAGCCTCTGCCCAGAGCCAAAGTGGCTAAGCCTATGTCAAACGCAGCGAACCAACCTTCCTAGACAAAAGTCGATGTGAAAGAAGCAAAATCTATGGTCATGTTTTGCTGTGTATCGGCTGCATACCAACATGCATCCTCTTAACAAAAGGTCACCGCGTGGTCCAACAATGAAGTTTAAAGAACAATATCCGATGATCTTTAAGTTCTTGCTCCAAGTTTGACAAGTAGTGCTGTCCGGCAAATGTGTATACAGTTTATACAGAAGCTGAACGCGCGTTTTAAAAGACAAACAATTCAACCTAGTGTATGGGATCAAGTAAAGTAAAAGAGAAAGTAGTCCACCAAGGGTTCATGTCCTTTTCTTTTTTTGGACGAGAGATAAAAAAAAAAGACGTTAATGAACCCTCGAGTCTATCCTAATTTATGCGGGAGAGACCGAGCAGGCAGTTAATACAAGACTGAAACAACATAAGAAGCCCATGACCGTTCAGGCTCAGGACTCGGCAGTTTGTTACTATATTTTAGAAACTGGTCATCAAATCGGAATGAAGAACACCTTAATTTTAGACAGAGAGGTGGACAACGGAAGCCATACGGGAACGTGTCGAGACCCCCTCCCTGAATAGAAGCAGCGGGCACCGATTCCAATTGTCCATATTTGGGCCCGAGTCCTACAAGGCGTTCCTCGCCAGTTCCAACAAGCTGACGTCACTAGGGTCTTCAGTTTCGATCGAATGTTCGTGTTTTTTAACGATTATACCATTTCCAGTAACAGATTTAAAATTTCATTTTACTGCTTTAACATCGATTACTTCTAGTAATAATGCAATTATTGCAAGATAATTCCTTTAAAGTCCTTTTTAGAGTCAAGGGAAAAACAATAAGTTATAACAAATAAGGGAAGAAGTCAAAACAATGGTATTTTTAAGAAACCCAATTTTGTCGGGGGAGGTGGTGGGTCGCGGCACATACCCCCTACTCCACCCCCACCACTTTTTCAGAGCTCAATTTCGCAAAACCTGATTTAGGGGTATTGGTTTTTATTGTATTATGGACTCCTCTCTCCACAAGGAAGGCATTGGTGCAAGCACTTTATCAACATCTGTTTTACTGAACATGATATTTGCTCCTGAAATTCCATTTTACAAAAAGGTGGTGGGTGGCGGCACATAATACCCCATCCCCCTAAACTGGGTTCCTAGGAAGTCCCACTGTTTTAACCTTTTCCCTAATACATCAAAAAAACTGTCCTCTAATTGCTTTTTTTGCCTCTGTAAACCAAGTGAGCAAGTCTTCAGAATACAATGCCCACTCCGTTGAAGCTTAAAACTATGCGAGGCGCTCATAAATCTAGAAAAAATGTTTTGCAGTTGTTCGAAATTCTGCTTACATGAGCTCCTTTACAAAACTGTTTAAGTTTCCATGCCAAGGACATTTTTGCTAGCATATAAACGAAATATAACGCACTCAAAACAATACACAAACCTCCCTTTATTAACCAATTCAAAAACTCTCTTTACAAAAGCTTAAATAGTTTTGTGTTTTAAAACGCATTACAAATTATCCATCACAAGAAATTACGTATTCTTAAGAAATGAATTTATTCCGACTATGGGCTAGCGTTCCAAACGGCAGCACCTCAAATCTTCCGACGGCAAGGATTTAAAACAACCAACTTTTTAAGCTGATCGCAGAATAGCTAAAATTCCAATCATGTTGTTAAAACGAAAACAAAATCTATAAATAACAGAAACTTATTTATCCAAAAAAAACCCCAGTTTTTTAACACGACGCTTCAACCGTATGATTGTTGTTCATTAGGTATGCAAGACGACGCCATTTTGTTATTACTGTATCTAATTTAAAAGTTATTTGTCTAGGGAGAGGGGGTGGGGGCGATGATCCTTTGTACAATTTCGAAGGTTACAACAAGTTTCGTTCGCTTCTATTGAATGTATCTATATTATAAATACAATCCTTACTGAAAACGGTTGACCTTATTCGTAGATAAATAAAACTCCCCGATTATGGGCATTTCCTCCATACTAAATTCCTACTCCAGTTTAAGTGAGCGCCACACACGTATTTTAAATAAAAGTTTGATTCTAGCTCCAAATTTTGCTTTTGTGTCTATCCCACAGCTGTGCCCTGTTACTTTAAAAGACATGTTCACACATACGTTTACAGTACTGAAATTATCTTAATTTTTTAAGGACGGCTGTCTCCTAAATCCTTTTTCCACTTTTGTAACTGATCAAAAGTGACCATATTTCCACCGCACACAACTACGACAACGGATGAAATTCGTTCTGGAAGCTTTCCCTGTTCTTTCCAATGCTGGAAGAGATTGCAGTACACAGAGGCAAGGGACGCCCCACAACTTGGTTCTACCAACATACGGTGGTCATCTGCAAGCCAGTGGTAAATATCTCAGTAAAGTCTGTAGTATTCATATCTAACCACAAGAGGAAACAATTTGAGCCCCTTCTCTCCTGCAAGGATTTCTACTACTTCCGTTGTTAGACGAAAGACGACCGACAGATTGGTTTGACGCCAAATTACGCAGGTCATCTTCCACGTTAATTTCAAAACTTCTGTGAAATGTGTATTTGAACAAAATATTCACACCCCACCACATGCAGAAGGAAAAATATGTCACCTTAACCCAGAAATTTTCAAAAACACCATTGTTAGAGAGAAATACGCCAAATTTGGTTTGATGCCAACATACATTGTCACCTGCAATCTTAGTATTTTAAACACACTCTCTGATGATGATGATGATGATGATGATGATGATGATGATGATGATGTGTGTATCCCCACTCACTGCAGTTTAGCCCACCTGGTGAACAAGTACTACAATTTTTTCAATGGACGAACTGTGGACAGTTTCTTTGAGCAACAGTCTTCAAATTCTCAAGCTGTCGTTTTCTATTGACATTTTCGAGAATGATAGATGGCTAACACACGCGGGTGTCATCTCGAAACATCACCTACATGTGTATGTGAAGGTAGAAGCAGGGTTTGTACACAAAAAAGCGGCAATTAATTTTCATAATCAACATTGATTTAGATAAGCATAAACTGGCAAAAACTAACGATAAAAACCTACGTTTCGGCGACATCTTGGCGCCAATGTCAAACTCTTGAACTTGCATTATTATTTTAGTTTCCCTTGACAATGGCGCCAATATGTCGCCGAAACATATAAGCGACCATATATGGAAACTGACTGTGCACCAACTTATTCCATTACCTACGCTCCAAACATTTCCTTTTCTTCTTGATGACAAAGCTAAAAATGGTTCTGGGTAACTTTTAGCCGTCATTTTCAAGTATCGATAGGTTGGGAAAAATCAAGAAATTTAATAAAACATTTGATTCACGCGCGTTGGGTGTTAGATGATTTGTAGCCAACTCGGCACTACGTGCCTCTTTGACTATTTACCATCTCATATCCAACCCGCGCACTTAGAACTGAATTGTTCAGTATTTCAGTATTTTCAAGGAGTATTTAGAAAGACTTTCTTGGAATACAAATACCTTAGTTGCAACACTCTACCAGATCCAAGAACAAACACAGGATAAAGGAAGAAAGACAAATGATAAATTTGTGCCAAGGAACTATATTTAACCTAACTGAAAAGTACATTTGCTACAAAACACATGTTCAACACAGCAGAAACAAAAACTCCATTTTGCATGCTTCTTTAAAGGACTTTTCCACGAACTACAACAAATTCCAGAATCTACAAGAAGAAAAACGATTCTAGGTCTTTAAGAAAAGAAAGGATTGAGATACAGGTTAAGAAATATAGCACCACAACCACTCAACTCTCAGTGGCTTCCAAGCTTCTGGTGGTCAGTTGGCTAAGTACTTGAAAAGAAGTTAATTTCACGCCACGTTATGCCGCTTACCAGCAAATCTTTCACAAGCAGCGACTGCTTCGTGGTCGGAGATGACCTCGCTAATCACCGGACGCTCCCCTCTGGCCAACCGAAATGCTCTCTCAGCAACACGTTTGGCACCTAGAGTTTTTGCAATACTAAAACCCACAATAAAAGCTTTTAACAACGATGAAATAAGCACCGACCTATTCTGTTACCTACGCTCCAAAATTTTCCTATTTTTCTTGATGTCAAGGCCAATGTTTAATTGCTCCAACAACGACAACCAAATAGGGTTTGTAATTAACTTTCAACTTTGTTAACCCTAGGACTAAACTGAAGGAATTTCTTGACAACGTTGGAATTTGTCAAGTTAAACGATCCTCGACATGCGCAGTGAATAGACTAGTTCCTCCAAGCTTCATTCTTGTTGTCAAATAAAAAACCGTGAACAATTTTGCGAGTCCCCGATTATTAATCAACCTTGATATCAAGTTGAAAAGAAGACTCAACTATTAAGGCTTTATGCTATCGTTGTTCAGCTGCACATCATGTGATACAAGTAATCTTAAGGCTATGTAGCCACACCTGGGTCTTGTTGCCAGTCAAAGGCCGATTATCACTAACCCAGGGTTTACTTTTAACCTACGTTCAGTCTTACTGAGACTGATTTGAGCTGTAATTTTGACGAGTTGACAAGTTTTTCTCTGTCGAAAATCTAAACAGTATTTTATTTAAGAACCACAACTCTTTACTTAAAGAAAAAGAAACTACTGCTTAAACTTTGTCTTAACCAAGAGTTAAATTTAACCAGTCTTTGAACAACTCAGCCGTGACTACTATCTCATTATTGACGCCCACTAATATCCTTAATTCCTACGGATCACTTGCAGCAGACCTTGTTACTAAGCTGAAAAACATTGGAGAATCAATTCTGGAGGTTGCAGTTTCGATTCCCTCCTGGGACAAAGATTTATCTCTTTCCCGAAAAGTGGGCCCCTTTTCTTTTTCAGGTTTATGATTCAGAAATAAATGCTTAGCTTGCGGTTCCAAAGAGGTTATTAACGGGCGTTGTTTACGAAAGTTCTCAAGTAACTCATTGCTATCCGGTTTCAAAAGTTAAACTTTTTAGTAAGATGCAACAGAACGCACCTCGAAATGCATGGCAAAGTAACCATTTCTCCAGCATCCAGCGATGCAGCTAGACTGTTAGCACCCACGGTTTCCATGGCAATGACTGGGACATCTTTCCAGCCCACATCTTGCATACCTTGCAACACCCCGCACATCAATCCACCTCCTCCAACGGATAGAACAACTGCACTGGGTTTTGTCTTCAGCTCGTCAGCGGCTTCATGAATGAGTGAACTGTTTCCCTCCCTTGCAAAAACACATAAAAAACATACTTAAAAGTCACTTAACATGAGCGAACACTGACCAACAGTGGAAGTAGTTACAAATAATCTTTAAACTAATACGCCTCTAAAGTGTTTTCTCAAAAAATGAAGTGAGAATGTTTTAACCGCAAAACAGAGAGTCCCTCTAGTAGGTATAGCTTACCAAAAGCATGTCAATACTAGCAACTAACTCAAACACTTTCCGGCCGTTCAACTCAAGTCGGTGAGAAAAATAATCTGATTAAATAGTGTAAAAGAGTCTTGTATATTACGTTATATGGTTGGAGGATCTGCTACAGTGATGCTAGAAACGACAACTCTCATAATAATAATAATAATAATAATAATAATAATAATAATAATAATAATAATAA
>JAOBRD020301355.1:0-15068 GCA_027575215.2 Hydrozoanthus sils | reverse complement strand
TCTTAGGAACTCTTGGGGCACCTCGTTTGGAATGGACGGTTACCTACACGTGGCTATAGGGAGTAACTTGTGTGGTAAGTGGATTGAAACCGCGATTTTTACGACAATGCGTCGGCTGCGTGGTTCTTTAATACTTGTGTAGGCTTGTGAAATGCCAGTATGAAATACCAATATGGTTTACCCTTTAGAACCCAAGTTAGAGCAAGAGCTAGAATTACTGTTGCTTTTCAGTGTTGAGTGGGGACAATCGACTTGTTGTCGTTGGGGTGCACGTTACGAATTTGTTCATCAATTTGTAGATCTTCTTAAGTCCTCTGTAGAGAATTTAGAAAGGGAAAGTGACAGCCTTCTTCCACGGGAGTGTGGAATGAGCTACTCTCTCCTTTTAGACTTGATACAGACACCATGACCTCTGAGTTATGACTCCCTATGGGGATAGTTTTGCTGTACAAAATAGATAGTTTTGAAAACACTCAAATAATTGCCAAAACATAAAAATATTTACCTTGATTAGTCAAAGAAAGTATTGAAATTCAAAAACACCCAAACAACTTTAGTAGAGACGATTCTTACAAACTTAGTTTTACTTGGAAACAATTAATCAAGAAAAATTTTACCGCATGTATTACTGTTCTGTTGTCCTTTCCCTTTTAGCACACGAACAATAGTTTTCTTCATTCTTTTATTACTTATGCTAATTTAGTTTCCTTTCACTTTTATCCGCTAGTATTTTTATCTTCTTATCATTCTGATGAAGTCTTCCACAAGAGAAGACGAAACGTCAATGTACATTTTATAAAAATTTTAACGCGTGTAAACCGTAAAACGTTTTATAGATTTTAACTTTTTTTATCATATTTTATCCACGCGAAAGCCTGAAGATTAGTATTTCCCAGTAACTATTACCACATCTAACTATAATGTTGTTGTTAATGTAGATGGTTATTTACTTCGATATTTTATTTGAATTCAGGTTTGGCTGACTCTCCAACCTATGTTTTCGTCTGAAACATAGTGACTTGCAGTCACAGACAAATCAAGAAGTCGGAACACCCTGGAATAGAAGCCGTTGATGTGATTTTGACCGTACTTTTAGTTGAAAGTAGTGTTATCTTCGAAGGGGAAATGAGTAAGGGTGGAGAGATGCTGAGACGCAAAAACAAAAGTAACATAAAACAAGCTACTTTCTCTCAAGAACTGAAGACTGAATAACTCGAATTTGTATACGATTTTCAGTTTCATCGACGAAGGCGTGTTTGTTGTTTCTCGAGCGCTTTTTCGTGATTTTGTTGCTAAATTTAGGACGAAAATAACCTTTGTCCTACAAGTAGACCCGGATAAACCAATTTTTGGTTTGTTGCGTTTCTTAACCCTTTCAGTTCCAGTCAGCTGTCAACCTCAAACTTCTCCTTGCATAACACGTACAAAATAAGTTAGTTGGTACGAGAAAAATGAGAATTGATCAAACAAAGCGATTTAGTTAACGCTCTCCCAGACTTGTTTATTGAAAAGTGTGGCTCTAGATGGGAGAATTTACTATTACAACTGGGACTGAAAGGGTCTCTTGTAACTATCGCAAAACGTGATACTTTTTTCACTTACGGCCAAAAATAGTGATTAGCCAATGGTATTCCGAGCCCCTTGAACCAATCAGAGCACGCGAAGAGTGCTATCCGCTGCTTAGGTTAGTACTAATAATGATATGTCTGCCGTACCGCAGTTGACTGTCTCACTCATTTGCGATTCACGTCTAAGATCGACATAAAACTTGCGTACAAGGAAACACAACAATATGCAGGAAATGATACATTTGTGGCTACTACCTGATAACCAGGCAGTAAGCCTCATTGTTATTATGTGTTGGAAATCAATATTCGTAACATGTGATTTGTTTTTGAAGTTCATTTGCGTGGTATTCAGAAAATTTACTCTTTATATTTTATAGTTTATAAAAGATTTGTATTATAACTAACACAAAGAATAAACATTCTCTACGTTTAATTAATGGTAAAAATTTTGTAAAACAATAAAGAAACAAACTTTTTTTCACTTGTAATGTAAAATTTAATAGCAAAGAAAATACACGGATGTTGGAAAGTTGTTGGTTTTTTAAACTATTTGAATGTTCAATAGTGCGAACTTTGCGGAACTGAGTTACTGACATGGCTCAGAAAGATTTCATGCGGTCAGTACGTCTACTAGTCACCCCCCCCCCCCCCGTGTGTTACTAGTAATAACTTGTTATTCTAGTCACCCCCCCCCCCCCCTACTTCTACTAGTCCACCCCTCTCCCTTCCTTTGCCAATTTGAAAGAAAAGATAAGAAGTCCCTTCGAATTCTCATAAACCACTACAGTTATTTTGGCAGCATGGCTACACTGCACAAACAAGAATGAGCAAAAAAGCATTTGCCCGATTCCGATTACACAAACAAATTAAAGTGAAATTTTTTGAAATTGCACTGAACGTATGACAAAATTTGAATATACAACTTTTTTGCTATGAACGGAAGAGAAACAAATAATGTCAAAAATAACTTTATTTCAGTGTTAAGATAATTCAAAGTACAACCATTTTAGTTCACAATCAGTGGAACTTCGTCTAGCTAAAAAATAGGGCTAATGACTAGTAAAACTTTTGAAGAGCAACACTAGTGTGTTACATTTATATTCATTGGACTTTTTGTTCTAAAGTATATTTCTTGACGAGTTGTAAAGTTTCCATAAAGTTAATGGCTATATTTGCACTAAAGAACATCAAGACGACCTTAACAAGCGCCACTCGTGGATTCAAAAAAACAAGCTGACCGTAAAATTCTCACCCAAAAAGAGGTCTCGGTCAGAGATGCGCGGTACGGCATTTTACCTTAAAATTTTATCTTAAAATTTTATCTTGCCGTCTGATTGTGGTCGTGCACGTCGTTTTTATGCTAAACGGCTCGGAAGGGGAAGTCCTGTTAAGAACATCTTGACGAAAGAAGGCTAAGACGTGCAAATGTCAAGGCCGTCCACTTTATTTCTCGTTCTTGTACAAGACGTCGATGTCGTACGACATTGACGTCTCCATTATAAATTCTGTCAATAAGTAATAGTCACAAGTTAGCTTTTGCCTTATTCTGACATATGAAACTAATTCGAAAGTACTTCCATTTTAAGTTTTGCAGAACACTTTCCACAAGTTGACAAACCACGGGAGCTTTTCGTTTCCTTTTTTGGTGCAATCTTTAACCACAATCACAGTTTTCTGTGAAAAAAATGTTTTGCAGCTTTAATTCAAACAAAGAAATGAATTTAAAACAAAAAAATTATGATAGCTAAAGATACTTGTTTTTAGTAACTTAATTGGGAAATAGTTTTCCAAAATAAATTGCAAAAGAATTTGTCTAGCCAAACTCTTGAAAAGCCTTATCACATCTCTTACAATTTATATAGGAAAGATCAACGTGTTTATATAATATGCTGCTAATCAGAAAAGACTTCCGTAAACACATATATTCTATATGCATTTTTGAAAACGTTAGTCTGATGATCGCCTCGGCGTGAACCACAATGTAACTGACGTTTTAGTCTTCCAAACTTTTAAATTTTACGGATATTTTATCCATCTTTTTAATGTTTCAATGCTTTGAGCATTTTAACATTATAATTCATTTTTAATATTATCGTAAAACTTTTAAAGTTGTTTGAAAAAGTAAAGTCTTACAACCAGTACATCCAAAGTAGAGGTTCTGTCTTCACCGCCTAAATGTTCTTGAAAGTTTTTGGTAGGGAGAAGCTGGTATAGGTTTTATTTCACAGAATCTATGATAACTCTCCAAAACCTAATTACAGGAAAGTACGGAAGAGAGCGTTCACAGAATTGTACGCTTCATGAAACGAGCTCAAAACAAACAAGTTGAGCAGGCTTACGTCTGTGCGTTTTACGTAAGGTTATTTTCCTAAATAGTTTGTCAATATTGTAAGTATTAACAGACATAAAAAAGTCTTTCTTGCTTTCTCTTGTGTGCTTTTAGCACGAGCGCTTTAAGGTAAAGTCACAAATATTTGTCTGTCTACTTTTCATACCTGCAAAACAACAGATGTAAAACTTGTCAAAACATAAAAACTGAAAAAAAATAAGAATTTTTAAAATAACCTTTTCATAGAAAAACAGTTTTTAAGAATACATATTTGGTCTGTGTTCCTACTGAAACAATTGCGTCACGTTTCCTCTCTTACTAGCTTTAGTGATAATCAAGTAACATTCAGGATGATAATGAATAGATATTAAGTAGTCTCTAAAAAGGTTAGAGTAAGTTAAAACTTTTCAATAACAACGGATTCGAAGCATCTGGCTGAGTAAAACGAAAAAGATGACGCGAAACGGAACAAACATGAACCTCTTATGCAAACAGTTATAAGAACGCAAGAGAATTTAAATGTATAGTGAACCAAAACATCTCAAAACTGGCAGAGTGCTCAATACAGGAGTTTAAATAAACGTATTACATGGCCAGACAGAGGCCTACAATCTGTTTGGCTGCTAAGAGGGCTGAATTATTTTTAACAACCGTAGATAATACAATTTACTTTTTCCCGGGTTTTTTTTACCGCTCTTTTGTATTTCGTTTTATTTTCATTTTTTTAACTAAACTTGAAAAAGCTACATAATAGATAACTTTTTAGCCTCATTCGCTCTGTCTTACTGGGAAATCTCAAATCTCGGTCTTGTGATATGAATCTTGCTACGCTTGGTCCGTACGTCAAGCCCTCGGTCTGAGATTACCAGTAAAGACCTCGCTATCGGTTAATAAGTGTAAGGTATGAAACGCAAACCTACTTGTAAATCTTAAACGCTCTTGTGCTTAGCGTTATGTCCTCTTCACGTTCAAGGGAACTCAGGTCCCGTTTTTTCCGTCTGGTTTTGTTAAGGAAAGCGTTGATCATGTGCTTAATGTTGGTTTTAAACGGGACGAGCGGGGTTCCTTGCTTTGCTCCGGCTGCCACTACCTTGCTAATGAACTCGCGGCCATCGTCTAGGAAATAAGGTACGACTGGTTAAAATATAATTCCTATAACAGGGAGTTTACGCCACAAGGACGGCAAAACCGAAGACGACGGCAGAGAACACAATGAATACAATAACTGCACGTTGGAATGGCACCGTGCTGGTCACCTGCACGCCATCGTCTTGAAAACTACAACGTGAAAATCTCAGTTTTGAAGTTCCTACGAGAACGACCTATAGAAAAATGTTTCTATGTTCATTTTACCTTTAAGAAAATTACTATCTTTTTCCATTTACAAAGCGTAACTCGGACAAAAGAAAGAAAAAGCAAATTAGCCATACATGTAAGAAGTGTTTTTTCTTTGGTAAGCCGCTTTCGTCGTTGTTGCCGTCCTGGTTGCGGAAAGTCCCTATTGTGGTCTCTTACAAACCACGCATGGTTTAACACTTGTCAATAGCTAATCAACGTCTATTGTTTTTAAATGCGTGGATCTTTCTTTGTAACGTAGTAAGTTAAAATGCATCTTAGTCTTCGCTGGCTTTTGTAACTAGCTAGAACCCTACTCTGACCACGTGGCTCAGTGTCAGCGGATGTTTGGAATTAAATAGTTTGAGAAATCAGCTAATCTCCCAACAAAAACTACAGCCAGGCATTAGCAGGGACTACCAGAGCCGTCCCCGATAAAAATCGACCCCGTTAAAATATATTACGTGGTTACGCAAAATCTGTATGTCTTGGCAGATATTCTATAATTTTCCTTTTGTTGCGCTTAACTATTTTTTAAATAATTTTTCTCCGTTTTGAATCCGTTTTGAATAGTAAAATGACCGCTTAATCTACAAGCGATTATCAAGGGTCTTCTATCATTTTTTTTCTTACTTTGCATTATCTTATGTTTCATGAAAAAAGCTAAAAACTTGATCACCTTGATGATACTGGACACCCCCTTGGCTTACAAAATGATAAGCAGCTAAATCTCTTTCAATATAGGTAGACTGAAGGCCATTGCGCTCAGCAAGCTAATGAAAGTGCTTTGAAAATTTTGTGTTTATAATATGTTTGCTTTCTTAGCAAGGGCAATTTGTTCGCATATAAAATGAATAAACTTTGACAACGACGAAAAACTGGATCACTCTAACGAAAGCCAAAGCTAAGTCTGGGTTTAAAACCTAAAACCATTTACTGGTTGTGTAATCCTTGGCATAGCGTTTAACTCAAATCTTACACAATTTAATCAGTTCTAAAGTTCCCAAAAATTCTTCTAACACAAGGGCAAAGGTATCTACTCCAAACTCAGAAACTACTTCAGAGTCTGGCAAAACGTAATCATCAACTTACCATTAGACTCCAAACATGCTTTGTTGTCGATATTCTGTTTATCAGCCGCTGAGAGTCGAATGAGCACGGCATAGTGCCAGTACAACCAGTACTTCTGCTGGGGTCCTCCAAGGAACTCTTTGGGCTTGGGTTCGTCCATGTTCTGACAGATTATGTTCAGGTGGCAGCCGGGTCGTGCCTGGAGTACGTACTCTCCATCCTGGTTACCAATTCCAGATGAGCGGATCTCGGAACAGGATTTCGGCATACCTAATAACGACAATGACATTGACGACATGGAGAATAATCAAAACAAACTTTTTTCTTTTACCACTGTAGTGTTGTCCTTGAGTGGCATTTGTATAAACACGACATATATTATAGATTCTGATGAGGCCTTTCCACTTCAAACGGGGAATAATTCAAGTTTTGCCGATCTAATACATCAACAAAAAACCCATAAACCCACCCAAAGGGTTAACATGTACGAAGAGGACGAGTAGATAACAAGGGCGGGTGGTAGGGGGGGGGGAGAAATAGAAGCTAAAGGAACAATCAAGTTTCTCGTAAATGTTCCCCTTTTTAGAAAAATGAAGCTGTACAACTGTTTCGTCCACTGAATGTTCAAGATAAATGAAAAAGTAAAATTATTTTGTACTAATAATGGCTGATTAGCAGATTTCTTAATTCCATTTTAGAAAGTGTAAGGCTGCAGTGTTAAAATGACTCGTTAGTGTTTTTTCAGGTTTTAGAATCTTGGAATCTTAAACTAAAGATACCATGAGTGGCACGGGAAGTTGGAAGTGCAAAAGAGGCTGTAATAGTCTTGTTTCTGTTAGTGCATGAATCAGCGTAAGATGATCCTACCATGTGGAAGGGCAATAAGACCCCCAGTGTACGGTAAGACTTTAGAATCATGTGCAGGTGCATGCGCCGGGAGGGGAATCCTGTTGGCTCCATGTACCGGGATAGCAATGGTCGTCTCGATACTGAGCGTGGAACCTTGAAAAAGATTTGGGGAAATAAGACAAGAATCCATTACCATCCGACAGTTTGAATAAATACATACGAAAGTTAATCCGAGGAACTTCATGTTTGTGGTAAACGAGATTTGTTAAATACAACAAACAAGAGAGATGGTCGTGACTTTGAAGTTGAGTTTGATTTCTAAAAAAAAGTGATTTTTAAATCATCTTCAAAGTCACATTTATCACTCTTGTTTGTTGTATTTTAAAGTTGAAATACAAGTGTTTATATACGATTATCTCTCTAGTTACTTTTTTATGAATCTTATTAACCACAAACATGAAGTACCTCGGATTAACTTTCATATTCTAAAATAGGACAACTTGTATTATGCATTTTTTGGTTGTTTAGATTCTTTCAAAGAACAAAATGCTATCACAACTACTGTCAATTAGTATCCTACCAGAGTATGTTATTTGGTATTTTCTACAAAAAGAATATTTCTTAAATTGTTATAATAATATTATTGAAAGAGTCATCTGCTAAATTATTTTTTATCAGACAGCAACAAAATCAATAATTATTTCGCTAGGTTTTACAAATATTTTGTTTTGTTTTGCTGCTGTAACATGATGAAAATTTTTCTTGAATACGATCTAAAAAGACAGCAACAAATAGCATTCGTGCTTGATATCGCTGAAACTCTTTCGATCTTAGCCCGTATGCGGAAGATTTTCTATTTGGACTTAGTTTTTGCGCCTTTTATAAAAACCTCAAAGAATTCCGCAAAAGTAATCTTAATAACCACAATTAAACATAGCATGGATAAAGAAAATGCTCTTATTTCTTTACCTGCAGGTAAGGCATTAGCAGGAGGCAAGTTTCCGTCCTGGAAACCAAGACCAGGAACTGCGAAGGAAAAAAATTACTGACTAAAAGAAACACGACCTGGGTCTAAATCAAACTCATTCTCAAAAATGCTTTATTTGAGGTGAAAGCTGTCTTTTTATTACCTCCCTCGTACATCGAGTCTTTAAAAACAGGCATTCCTCCAAGCATTCCCGAAGAAATTGCATCCTTCAGAGGGCCAAGGGAAGGGTTTCTGCCAGGCGGAAGGTGTAGTTTGAAATCTGCTTCAATCTTGCCGTCTGGAGCTTCCCTGGAAGAAAAGAACCCGCCATTGGCTGTCTCAGCATTCAACTTGTACATGTGTGTAACTTTGATAGTAACTTCTTTTAAAATATGGTTATAAAACTCTTGACCTGTTATTAGCAGCTGAGCGGGCAATAAATTTCTTGCAATAATGGTCATTATGAAGTTTCTGTAGTACTCGCGCTCTGATTGGCTACTCGGCTTAATGACTGGTCATTACAATTTTTTTTTCTTTCTTGTAGTAATCAAGACAAAAATCGTCACATGGCTAAAGAAAATTTTCTTGTAGTTTCTCTCGCTTTACCAGGTTCGTTTCCGTTTAGTTAACACAATCTCGTGACCTCCAGCGCGCAAGCGGTAGTAATATTTTTTGTAAGCACTAAAAGACCATTTAGTAAGTAAGTTATTAACCTTGTCCGTTTGGTTATTCAAGGATACGTCATACATCAGCCTTGTTGTAATGACCTTGCTATCGCTCGGTTAGTATGTACATGAAAGCCTCGGTCCGAGATTTCCCTGTAATAACCTCACTCTCGGTTAATCAGTGGTGTTATTGTAATGGGTCATGGATAGTAAATGTAGTGATTGTTTAAAAATTATTAATCAGAAGAATGGGTACATAGATTGCCTTATACGTGTTTATCAGGCAATTTTTGATGGTCCCGGTCAAACAACTGATATAAAGCGACGACAAAGGGTTTCTTGTGAATCTTAAAACCTTCATAAATTGTGTGTGTATCAAAATTTTATATCATTACATGTTTGAGATTGTGTATAACAAAAGAATTGAACACAAACGTTGGTTTCAAAATATTTGATTTCAAAAAGATTTTTTATTAAGTTGTAAAACCAACCAAGTATCTAGCTAGTGTAAAAGGTACCACACTTTTATCCATATCACACAAGAAGATACGATATGAAACTGCTTGTTCGTATTAGTGATTTGGCATCTTGCATTGTACTTACTTCAAAGAAGATATTTCAACTTTAATCGGTAATGGCGAAAACACGTTCTTGATCTGGTGGCAGTTAGTGAAAACACACATCAGCAAAAATGAACCAAGAACTTCGATCTCCATACAGCTATTTTACCTTTAATACGAAACAACTAATCATCAATACAGGCTAACACAGTGCAGAATATTGATTACTTGTTGCCACCCATTACAAAACTCAAGCGTCGTTGGAGCAGTTTCTACTCTATGACCGTAACAATTGTTCGGGAAGTTTCTGACTGGACATTCGTACATTTAGTGGGGATGCCAAAGAGTTAAAAAAAATATGCCGGAGTATTTATTTTATACAGTTCTCGTTCAACGAATAGCTTTATAATTCGATTTATCAGCCTCCTTTTAAACTACAGTTTACTGCTAGCTCGATTATTCTCTCATCTTAAACACAGACTGTTTGAAAAAGAGGGGAGGTAACGCGATTGGAATTGGAGGCAGGAAATTGAATATTCTTTCCATGAGCTTTTTGACAATTTTAGATACTTACAGCGTTTTCCAAATCTCCAGAGAGGATCTTGAAAGTGATTGAATTAGGGTTTGCGAGGAAATGGTACCAACTTTGATTTAGCTTGAATGATCCTTCAATCATTTTGCCTGAGGAATAAACAACAGCTAAATTACCAACGTACAATCAAAGATCTACTTACAAAATCTTGGTTAACTAAATGATCTTAAAACAAAAATTATACGAAATGACCCTTACTAAGCACTGGAAGAAGTGAGGAGCTTTCATGGTTGCAACACTCTTTAGGCAGAAGTATAATGTCACTCTCACCCCCTTTTCCTCAAGAATACGAAATTCATCTTCTTAACAACTTCTCATCAACTTCACACATAAATCAACATGGCATCATGAATCAACACAAAATTGGTGCTCTTCGAAAAATTGGAAAACTTCTTGTCTCTTATTTCCATTTCTTGAACCACTTCCTATCCGCAAAACGTCTTAAATTTTGACCACCATCGTAACAAATATTTCTACGTCCCCATTCTCCATTGCAAACCCCCTCTCTATTTTTCCCTATTGAACTGAGGGTGTATTTTCTTACCTTCTAAGGAATCGTCTAAAGAAGAAGTATTTTGGGGAGTAGGTGGGTTAAGTTGGCCATCTAAAAAAAGCAAGCAGATTGTTAGATTTCTAACAACTAATTAACTCGCTTCCGGGAGTATTTGTTTTGGAATAAAAAATTCATAAACCACATGATTACTTTTTACCAGTTATCATATGATCATTATATGCCAATTGTTATAAAACGGTTATGCACTAGTCCATCAAGTCATGCACTCTGACTGACCGGCAAACAAAATGGACTCGTTAAAATTAAATGCAAAGTACGATTCAGACACGGATTATCTGATTCCAGATCTTTTAAAAAAAATTTTTAAGAAATCAGTGTTATTGTTTTGAGTCTTATTTCACAAGGACCTTTTTCTTTCAAAATGGAAAAGCAACAATATGATCTTTCATGACGAACACAAAAAAGTAGGGCAGCAATAATAATCCATGGAAGCAAGAAAGTTGTTTTGGCTCGTCTTCACCCAAGCACCGAGCATTTGATCACAGTATTCCACAAGACGCACCTCTAAGTCGGTAATGTGATAATCTTGGAACCTTATGTAATGAGCTTATTACTCCAGTCTCTTTGAAAAATCGTTTAAAAACCAGAATTTAACGTACGCGATTTCGATGAAAATTTTAATGTTGTTAAACGTACTTTGAAAAATTGCTGCACAACTTAAAAGTTTCTTGTACAAGTTAAAACATTTATAGAGTTTATCAACTTACTGAAGTAATCGTTGAATACCGGAAGTCCATCAAGGCTTCCTGTCTTAATGGCATCCTCTAGTTTGGAGCCAGGATCCTCTCCATTGCCACGGTAACGTAAAAAGACCCTTGCAAGGATGCCCTCACCGTTTGGCGAGGGACTGAAAAAAATGTAAAAATATCTCAATCAGAAAAATTAGTTTGTCAAGTGATTTAACTCCTTACTTCCATTTAAGCCAAAAAGACCAACAGAAGGACAAAATTAGACTTCGGCGTCTGAGGAAAAGCAAATCCAAACAAAGAAAACACTTGCAAAATAATTTTAGGGAAGAAGTCGGTTTAACATAATAATATATTTATATAACGACAATACTAATATACTGTTGTCAAAATCGCATTATACCGCTGTCTCAATGCTTTTTACAAAATTTAAAAATATGCAATAAATTTAGGTGAAAATATAATTAAGAGTGGATGATATTTTATACGTTAAAAGTAATTTTAAAACCATGTGTTTTAAGTCTACTTTTAAATGACTCCAAAGTTTCCAAACGTTTTATGTACTGGGCCATGCGCAGTTGGTTTCACGGTCCAATACATAAACTCTTTGGAAGAAAGGTTGACCCTTCAGAACATAAAACACAAAAGGTGTGTCCCAATATTATTTGGTTGCATCATAGAGTTATAGGAGGCCGGTGTGTTCCCATTAATTTGGTATATTTTTAGGACTTTAAGACAAATATTAACCGTCTTCAACCAAGAACCCATTTCCAAGGAGTCCATGCTGTGCAATCCGTTTGTTCCTTCAAAAAGTCAGCAATGAAACTGGCTAATGAATTACTACTATAAAATGGTCTTAGGGATGGGCCATTGTGACTTTTACAATGCTGTCAAAACTGCAAGATTCCAGGCTTAGCTATCGTTTTAACGTGTTATTGTTAATAACCTTTTGTTTCGCATTCACACAGACCTTTCTGAATGTTCGTGTGATGTTTGTCAAGTTTTTGCTTACTTGTTATATGTTTATATTGGTCCGTAGAACTAGTGGAAACGATTTATATTTGCTCAATAACACTAAGTATGATATTATTGCAGCAAAAATGGGAAAAAGGAGGGTTAAATTACTCAAGTATACTACACAGACTCTGTAGTTTATCAATCTAACATGGTTTCAGGTGATAGTTTAACTATTTGCTCACTGAATGTACTTGGCTTAGGGGAAAATATAAAAAGGAGAGAAATCTTTCGTCGACTTAAGCTTAAAAATTATTCTATTTGTTTTGTTTTCTGCAAGAAGTACACAGCTCAGACAAAACAGAGAACCGCTGGAGGAACGAATGGAGGTACACGGCATCTCGTGGAGACGGAAAAATCCAGAAATACATTACAGACTCGATTTTTTCTTGGTTAGCCAAGGAATAATTCCTTACGTATCAGACACAGATATTACCCCAGGATATAGAAAAGATCATTCAGCTGTGACAGTTTCTCTAACACTGAGCACAAATCCTAGAGAGCCAGGGCATTGGAAATTAAACACTTCATTGCTTAACGAAAATGAATATGCTATTCGAATTAAAAACGTTATAAGTGAAGTCGAGGAGGAATACAGAAATGGTGATTCGGTCAACGACTGTCTCCTTTGGAAAATGGTAAAGATGAAAATTAGAGAGTTCTCTTCAAAAAATACGAAACAAAAGAAAACAAAATTACGAAATAGAGAACTTGAACTGGAAAGCCAAATTTTTTTAATAGAAAAAAAAATCGGCGAAGGCCTAAACGTCACAAATTTTGAAAAAGACATTCTTAACGAAAAATTAAAATGTAAAAAAGACGAAATGGAACAGATCTCGACGTACAAGACGAAAGGATGCATTATAAAGAGTCGAGCCAGATGGTATAATGAAGGCGAGAAGAATAGCAAATATTTTTTGAATTTAGAAAGGCGACATTTTAATAGCAATACAATAAAAGTATTGAAGAAAGGTAATAACACAAATATAACCTCTGATAAAGACATTTTGAATGAAGGAAAAAAGTTTTACAAAGAGCTATATATGGCAAACAAAAGGGAATATGACAAAACAATAAAGAATATTTTTTCCCGAAAGAAAAACCATGCAAACTTACTCCCGAAGAAAGACTAATATGTGAAGGAGAGCTAAACTCAAAAAAAAATGTATAGAAGCCTTATATACGCACGATGGGAAACAATCGATCCCCTGGAACGGATGGTTTACCCGCAGAATTTTGTAAGGTTTTCTGGAATGATATCGAAAATCTGTTCGTTCGAGCTATCAACACTGCATATCAACTGGGAAAATTATCAATATCACAAAGAAAGGAAATAACTAGTACCAAAAAAGAATTCAATACCATATTATCTGAAAAACTGGTGCCCAATCACACTTTTGAATTGCGACTGTAAAATAACATCAAAAGCCATTGCAAATCGACTAAAGCTAGTCCTTCCAAACATCATAAAAAACGACCAAACTGTTTTTCTCAAAGGGAGGTCAATTAGTGAGAACATAAGACTTATAGAGAGAATTCTTCGATATACGCAATCAGAGAATATCCCAGGGCTTATGCTCTTTGTCGACTTTGAAAAAGCCTTTGACAAACTTGAATGGTCCTTTATTGAAAAATCCTTAAGATATTTTAACTTCGGACCAGAACTGATTTTCTGGATAAAAATAATGTATAAAGACACTCAAAGCTGTATTACCAATAATGGTTGGGCCTCAGAATTCTTTAGTTTAGAACGAGGAGTAAGACAAGGATGTCCACTCTTTCCATATATCTTTATCATATGGACCGATATATTAGCTAATGCCATACGAAAAGACCCTAAAATCCGAGGAATCAAAATAGACGGAACTGAATGTAAAACAAGCCAATACGCGGACGATACTACTTTATTTCTTGACGGCTGAAAACATCACTTGAAGCTAGTTTAACCTCACTAGATCGCTTCGCCCTTGTAGAAAGACACTAAAAGAAATAAACGATTTTCTCTTCCAATTCCTTTGGAACGGAAAGAACGATAAAATTAAACGCAAAACAATGATAAGTGACTACCAGGATGGTGGTGCGAAAATGCTCGACATCATTACTTTCAATAATGCACTGAAAATAATGTGGGTCACAAAATATATTGATAACCCAACCAGAGTAAATGGAAGAAACTCTTTGACTTTTATCTAGAGGGTCTGGGAGGCAAAATGCTTTTATCAGTACCCTTAATAAAACTGATCCACAGAAAATTATACTAAAAGATAGCTTTACAAAAGAAGTATTAGAATCATGGGCACTAATTCATTGGCGTGAGCAAATATGTTCTTTGGATAAATTCCTTGGCCAGTGTCTCTGGAACAATTTCCTTATTCGAATAGAAAATAAACCAATCTACTGGTCAAAATGGCACGAAAAAGGAATAACGAAAATTTCTCATCTTTGTGCAGACAATCCAAAAATACAAATTTTACACATGAAGAATTCCAAAGTAAATTTGACTTTAACGTTCTTTTGTAACAAAGGAACGAGAAACAATGATTCATCTTTTCTGGGAATGTAAAATGACCCAAGTTTTCTGGATATCGCTCCAACACCGTTTGCAATCGATAAACTTACTGAAAAGAACACAGACTATAGACAAGATGGACGCCTTAGGTCTCACTTCGAATCAAAAAACACTTTCGTACAATTTCTGCAATCTGGAGGCAAGATACTACATACACAAATGCAAATCAAAGGAGGTAAATCCCAGCATTTTAGGCTTTTTACAGCAACTTAAATGGTAATTATCAACAACAGAAATGGAAAAGAAATGGGAACTATTGAAATCTTTATCATTAACATTTGATTAAACG
>JAOBRD020301248.1:6878-22184 GCA_027575215.2 Hydrozoanthus sils | reverse complement strand
TCAAAATTTATCGAAAAATTCTTAAAATATTCAAGCTGACTCTCCTTCATCTCATCTGTGTTTTAAGCATAGGGATTATCGGAAGAAACATGAGGAAAAGTGGCCACAAAGCGTGTTTTAGGTTAAGTCCCGCCTTAATTTTCTCAAACGTGTACAAGGTTTACATAAATTTGGGTTCAGCTCGGATATTTCTCAAAACTACTGTTTGTGTTACAAGAAGAATCGAAAGCTATCAAAAATACTTAGAAATATTTCACTCTTTTAGATTAAGTTGAGAAAAAAAACCCCATATGTTTGCGCAAAGCCCTATCCCTCCCCTCCCCCCGGCCGAAGCGGCGAGGCCTGGTTGCGTTTTGGCGGGAACCAAAACTGACGCGACGTCCACGGTTCAAGGTGCCAGATTGGAAAGTGAGAGACGCTGGGAAAGTTGCTGACTGAGAATTATTTTTAATTTGCCAATAATAAGCATTTTCTTTTTTGCACGTGAGGAAATGCGAATTTCAACTTTTTTACATTGAGTAAAATTACCCTGTTTGATGTTTAACTTGTTTCGCCGTGGACTAACCAACCTTGGTTGATAACTTCTTGTTCAAAGACAAATGCCGGTAAGCAGGTAAGCAAATATAAAGTTAGGCCGATATGCTCTGCTTTTTTAATGACTGAGACGAAGAGTTGATGATTCAAAGTATTGAACACTACGAGAAACTCTAAAATTCGAGTTTTTGCTCGACTTTCGGTGATTGTCTTCAATGGTTGCTCGTGCAACAAACACCGGCGTCGTGTGACGTGTCCGTCACTGTAGTAGCATTTGTAACTCAATTTTTTTCCAAAGTTTAAGCAGTGTTGAAAAATCTGAATGTTTGCAATCTGTTTAAACGACTGAGCTTGATGTATCAAACCAAAACATATGATTTTGACGCTGCGGACTTGCCACAGAAAGGTGTAAAGTTTTAGAAGAAAACTGAACATTTAGTTCTAAGACATACTGTAGACTATAAGTTTGGGATGCCGCCGATGAAGAAAACAATTAGCTCGGTTTGAGTATTGTTTAAGATATACCGAAGAGCCAATGCAAGTAATATAAAATTTGACAGTCTTACTAATTATATTAAATCTTGCACAACATTATTTGGACAACTTGTATTGATTTTTTAATTTGTCATAGGACTCATGCTAAGTCTTTGAGTTTGTAATTCATAGCGACCAGTTTTGCTGCAGTCTCTGGAACATTTTACGGTCACAAAATGCGAATGTCATTTCCGTTTTGACCCGTTCTATCTCTTCTATCTGCGAGTGTGAGTATAGTCCTCGATCAACTTTAATCGTTTAAGAACTTGCGAAAAGAGATGACTGGCGGAAGCTGGTGAGAAGAACAACAATTCCGCCGCTTGTTCAGGGTACAAAAATGTTAAACCGGACGAGAAATAAAAAGATTGGCATAAAAGGTTGTCGTTGAGAATAAGATTTTATAAAGAAAAACTAAAATTCACAGGAAACATTTGGAAGACACTGAGATTATACATACCAAAGGCAAAGAAATAATCGGGTTTTAGAATCTAAAACATTGATGATAACACTGTAGCTAACTATTTAATGTTTTTTTATATCGTGGATCCTTAAGTTGTAAACAAAATAATATTCTCATCAGCGAATGTAATTACATACGTTCTGTGATTGTGAAATACTCTCAATATTCATTACCAACAAACAAAGCTTCTGGGACAAACATGACACCTAGGTGTATTAGGGCTGCTTGTGCCATCTATCACGTCCTAGCATATTCGGTGACATCATTTTCATTGTTCAGAGCTTGTTGATTGTTGATAATGTGTAGCTGTGACTCTAGAATCGACTGGAAGCACATTAATTTGAGACATGTTAAGGACGGGAAATTTGTATATAAAATACAATGTTTTCCGTGGTGTAAACACGCGGGAGGTCGAGAGAACACGAGATATGCCGGTAGGAAACCACGACGCGAAGAAGAGTAGTTTTCAGCCTATCTATAGTTCCCTTAACCTTTCAACTGTTTGTATCAAATGGATACCATATTTTTACAAAACTAGCTCTATTAAAGTGCCAGCTAGCAATGACTATAGGAATTAACATGTTGGTTGCTACTGTTCTAATTGTTAGACGACCTTATTAGCTTCCGTTGTTATTGGCTCCTTCCAAAAAACTCAAACTGCGATTGGCTCACACGTTTTTCCTACTGTTACAGTAGATTACCTTGCAATCGAGAAATTTTCTCCCTTCCGTAGTTTTATGCAACGAGCACCTGCAGTTTGGAAAGAAGGTACTCGCGTCTGTCCTTGGCAGCTTCCCCTTGCTGACTCGACTCCTTGACAATAATTAATGAAATAAGAAAAAGTGGATGAAAACCGTTTTATAGCGCAACGCTTACAATTTCGTTTTTTAAATGGTTTTGAGACGAATCAGAGCGTGCGCACTACTTTATAATTCGTAATCACAATTTGAATTGCGCTCATGAAAAAAGAAACATATTCTTGAACAATTTCGCAGAATGAAGGGTTTGAAAATTCGAGGAGGCCTCTCTCATTCTTTTGTGTACGTTATTTTCAGTTTGATGAAGCTATTTAATTGTTCTATTAGAACACAACTTACTTTCTTCTAGAAAGCGGGCGGTACTTTGTCTTTGTCACTTTGTCAAGCAACGATATCACGACAAAAAAGCACGCGCGCGCCCGTACTTGTTTGCCCGTTGGCGTTGAGAACCGTTAAGTTTGATTCGTTTCGTTATACGCTCACGCTTCCAAAGTTAACAATTTAAAAACAAATTTTAAATCGTATTCCTGGAAACGGTTTTTTGACAGAGGAAAACTTGTTATAATTGAACATTGAAGATTTGCATTTGAGGTAAGAAAATTTGGTCGTGTTCTATTGGGACCAACCATTTCAACCTAAACCGGTTTCGTTTGGTTTGGTTGAAATTTTCAATAGAACACATTTCCAACCTTTTTCGGTTGAAATGTTTTCAATCCTTTCAACCAGAGTCAGAGTTGGTTGAAGTGTTTAATCAACCAAAGCAACCGAAAGTGGTTTTTCCCAATAGAACACGCAAAAAAACTCGACCAACTCAACCAACTAAAAACGGTTGGTCCCAATAGAACACGACCTTAAACAAAAATGTTCTCCCCATTATATTTTTTGCAGTTACTGAGTTAGTTTTCTTGAATACATAGATAAGAAATCACTTGAGTTGATGAGTAATTGCATCAAAGGTTTCAAGTGTGCGATAAATATTAAGCACTCTATTGTGAGTCATTTGTAGAGATTTTAAGTCATGTCTGGTATAAAGGGTCAAGAGATCAAATTTATAATAAGTTTAGTTTAGACATGTAACAACAAGGAGCACGAAGGTTCTCGTTTAAAGTTGAAACCCTACTTTTATCGATCAGTGTGTGGGAACTTTTAAGTTCTTGTCCACGAACATTGTGGCGAAAGAACGCCGCACACTGAAATGTTCAACCATAGGCAAGGCCAGGGATCGAACTCGGGGCCTCACGCTTCTTACCGACTGAGCTAAGCACAAACATAAATCGCTTTTAGTTCTAGAATGATTGAAGAGGAAGTTTTAAAATTTTTATTTCCATAGTTGTCATATTCCGAAACGATGAATTCGACGACCATCTAAAATTTTAATTTCCATTGTTCGTCAAGTGAAAAGCACAAAAAAGCTGTAAAAAGATGATCGGTACATGTTTTCTATTATATTTTGATGTAAATGGCGAGAGAAGGTCGCACAAATGTTCAACCACATACAAGGAGGGGGATCGAACTCGGGGCCTCACGCTTGATAGCCCCTTGATAGGTCTTGATAGACCTTAACGACTGAGCCAAGGTCACACAAAATCGCTTTTAGTTCTAGATTGATTTTAGAGGAAGTTTAAAAAATTAATTTCCATTGTTTATCATGTTCCAAAACGATGAATTCGATGACCATCTAAGACCAAGTGAAAAGCACAAAAAAGCTGTAAAAAGGTGATCGTTACATGTTTTCTATTATATTTTGATATAAAATCTTGAGACGTTTTTGTTCCGAATAACTTATGAGGCGATCAGGTGAACTTCTATTTCATTTAGCGTTAACTTTTAGAATGCAATGAGGTAATATTTTATTTCGACTGAGTGTAGTATCAAATTTTATCGACACGGAAGAAGCGGTGCTTGCAGTCGCATAAGAGGACTCCAAGCAACACGTTAAGACTGCGTTGAAATCTAAATTGCTGATATCGCCGTATAAATGCCTGCTACTTCCTGTTATTAAAACGAGTTAACGCTCAAGATACCATGTTACAACATACCTTACAGCGTTTTGACCGCTACAGAAGAACTAGTTTTTCCGGCCTTGTTTGCGGTCTTTTTATGTTCACTGTTTGCGGTGATTCATAGAATATTTCTCTTGTATAAACTGAAGAAGATCTTGTTTGTTTCTCTATTGTTTGTCGAGCAAAAGCCAGTTTCTACGCGCTCGTTTACTCGTTTATCGTGTTTACATCGATTAACTTGACACTTATCCACTTATGCCAAAACGCAAATGCAACGTATTAGCATCATTTCCCGTCACTACTCGATTTTAATAGTCACACAGTTCACAGTGAGCAGTTCGGTTGCGACCCCAGTTTCAAGGCGGAGCTTATTTCTGGCGGAATCTCGAAATAAAAAACGCCTAAAAAACGCACGTCTGAAATAGAACTCACGCTAAAAATCTTATTTTTTTTTATTTTGGCTAGACGCACAATTTTGACTGGACGCAATTAGCAAACTTAATGACCCATTTGTAATTACAATATCGAGGAAGTAGTCACGCTGTGAAGTAATTGTCAAAAGCAAACAGCTTGTTTGCTTCAAGTGACACATTTTGGCGACATCTGAATTATTTCTGGTCATATGTTGAACTTCCTTAAACATGTAACCCCATTATCAGAAGTGCGAGAGTGACTTCGCGGAACTTTCGGCGAGTTGCTGTAAAGGTGCTTTTAAAAAAGAAAAACACTCGTCAAGGTGAATAAACGAACGGCGGTGTCCTGGCCCAGATCTCTATGCAACACTCTTCTGGCTGTGAAACATGTTTCTATTTATCAGGGCTCAATTAAATTCATTAAAACAATATTTTGACTATGTTATGTTCTTCATTGAAATCGTACCAGTATATCTTCAACTTCAAGTTTGCATAAAGAAAAAGGAAATTCTCACTTCACTCCCATTTTTGCGTCGAAACTATTTTTACTGTATTTCCATAGATAAATCCATTTGGCCCGCGCTTATCACCGGTTTTGGACCACACAGTTGTCTGACTGGGGCTTAGCCTGCGAGCCGGCTTTCCTGAGACTGGGAGCGAGCGAAGCCGCGGGAACGACTCGGCGAGCGAAGTGAGCCGCAAACTCAAATCGAAACACAAACGAAACACAAGTCCTCGCTGAAGTTGAATTTGAAAACAGAAGTGCAGATCTGAAAACAACACCCAAAATCCAGGAAAATAATTGTCTTTCGTAACAGTGTTTAATCCAGCAGCACCAAACATAACTCAAATCCTGTCGAACCGAAAACCAACTATGCTTAAGTAAGATCTTCCCACAAAGCCAATAATATCATACAAACGGGCACACTTTTTCAAAAAACATGCTTGTCAAAGCAAAGCTTAAACACAGTCACTGTGTTTAGGTTTTAAAAAGAAAACCAGGCCTGTCACCCCATTATAACACAACACTAAATGTTTACTTCCGGTGATAAAGGGCACAAACGTTATCTTTCTAGCCTGCGTACAGACGCCAGTTTCCGCTCGTTCAATTAAACGACTGTTACTAGCTTTGTAAAATTAATCAGCTGGCTATACGCAGACTTCACCTTTCACGCCGCACGAGAAAGCACGGTTACCGCGGACCATCGTACTCTCCGTGTCATGTTCACTAAAACATCCGGCATCGCTCGCTAGTCAGCCAGTTAGCTCAACCGTTCACAAATCGACTTCAAAACTGGCTTTTTAACTCATGCCAAGACCTACTCATTCAAACTGAACAACAACCAAACAGAAGTTTTTATTATTTGTGAGTGATGAGTTAGCGTACACGAAAGGGAATCTGTATTTAACGATTGATCGTGAACAGCAACAGTAAAATAATGATTTATTTAATTTTGTTATTTACGCGCGTTACAAGCAGATGCCCACACGCACATGATTTGACAAACGAGACAAAAAGGAAGAAAAACGATTCAAAAAGAATTTTGAATTAAACCTTAATGTTGTTTTGCGATTTTCAGTTAATCCGTAGTTCTATAGTAACGAAGTGCCATGGAACCGGGCGATTTACCTCTTGATGTCGGGGGATAATAACATAACCCCGAATTGATGAAATAACAGAATTAACAACAGAAACTTTGTCTTTGTGATAATGGGGTTAAAAAAAGGCAAAAAAAATAGGCGATGCTGATTCATTCGATAGTGCCAGTTGTACTTTTGTACAACCGAGCCCTGGTGTGCTAAAAAGTGTTTGTTCTTATAGATTAGTCCGGTGAATAAACCAATCAAATTAATTTTAAAAAATGGCCTTCTTCTTGTAGTAAACTCTGCACTTCCTCTTTATGCCCCTTGAGTTCTTTGCAATGGAAAGAGGTCTATCGCCAGGAGAAAAACCTCCTTATGACACGAGGAACAACCACGCCCATGAATTTGCCATTCGATCGCAATGCTCGATGTTGAAACCGACGTTTTCTCAACAAACATATCAAGTCACTTGCCCGTCGGCTTATCAACAACAAGGTAGCTCATTTGGTATGTGTTTTACAGATTCAATTATTTTTTTTTGTTGTGGTGTGAAATTTTTACTTTAGATAAATTGATATGGAGCGGGTAGCCCTTTATATCTTTAGAATACTGGTTGGTACAAAGGTGTGTTACAAACTACTCAGGTTTTAGATACCGTAAACGCTCTAATAAGCCCCTGAGGGGGGGGTATTTATTTCTAGACCTTCCATACGGAGGAGTTATTAGAGAAAGGGGCTTAGCCAAAGACAGAAACATAACATGAAGTCCGGTTATCAAACACCTTTAATACCAACTAGTATTTTGTGTTCCTCTGGCGTTTTAGTCAGCACTTTTCAAGGATGCCTTGTTTTTTAGCTTATTAGAGAGGGAGGGCTTATTTAAAACTTGAAGCTCTAGACGGGGGGCTTATTGGAGAGAGGGGTTTATTAGAGAGAGGGGGCTTATTTAAAACTTTCGGTCTTGATTTTTTGACCGTTCTTCACTAACTAATCAACAACCTTAGTCGCATGTTTTGAAACATATTTTCAAAATAAGGATGATTGTTTGAAAAGTGTTTTTTTTTTATTAAGGCAGCTACTTGCTTTCAACTGAAAATATTTAAACAATTAAGTCAGTGACCCCAAATGTTTTTGATTAACGAAAAAATCCGTGCGCGCGTGCATGTAACAGGTGGTGAGGTACTCGTGACCAGTTCCGACCGAGCGAGTCCCTGACAAAGATCCGGAAAAACGATACAAAACAAAATTTTTAAACGAAATAGCGTTTCCATTAGCTGGAACCAACCGAGTCTGTGGAGAAAGATTAGGAAAAAACCAATAGCAAGTGTTGAAGGACAAATGAAAGCAAAGGGGAAGTTTAGAAACTGGGCTTTTTCCTGCTTTTTTTTTACTTTTTAGATGCGAAGTAGAACCCACTATTAATACAGATTTTTAAAAACAAATTAGTTTCTTGCAGTTCCTGTTATGTTTTTGAGGTCTGAAACGTAACAAACAAGAAAATTTTAGGCTGTCGTCCATTTTGTCCGAGCAAGAGTCCCAGTATGAGGCCCTAGTGTGATGACGTAGCATGAGCCAGTTGTCCAGCAACAGGCTGTAAGCACGCCAAGTTCATCCATCTCTTTTTAAAAGGTTTATAGATGTGTATATGTATAGTATGCCGCGAATTTTAACTTGAAACTTATTATGCTTTTCTCTGAAAACACTTACATGGTGTCTGATCGACCATCTAATAAAGATCTGAAGAAACTCAGAATTAATGCCTGCTGCTGCGTCACAGGTTACCGGTCCCCGGCCTGCTCGGTCAAAATTTAAGTTTTAATTTTTTTTTTTTTTAAACAACGCACATTGTCTTCGGACTTTCGAATTTTAAGTTCATAGATGACTATAGTTTGAATCTGAAAAATAAAAAAATAAAAAGCTTTACAGGTACTTGAATAAACGGACTGGTTTTGAAATGAAAGTCGGCAAACTTCAGAAGGAAAATGAAAATACATAGAAAGAGTAAAGTTGTTTTGTTGCAGGTCGAACGAACCGTGACGGTGCACATTCTTTGTTTAGGTCTTAGTGAGCAGATTTTAACTGGCTTTTTGTTTATTTTCTTTTTATTTGTATTCTGTGCACCTGCCGTGTAGTAAACAAAAGAAAACGACGAACAAAGACCTACAACTATAATTGTTTCATAACTGGGTTTTGCAACATTATTAGCGTTCAGAATTTGTCTGCTTTTATAAGATGAACGAAAAATGAATAAACAGAAATATTAGTAGATAGATTAGTTGATTAAATGATAGGTAAATCAATCAAATATAAATATAGTACAAATCAATTAAACAAGTTGCATTTTAACTCAAGTTTCGTGCTGACGGCGAAGTCATGTTGATGTACAGTGACACAATGAGCTAACAAGTTTACATTTCTTTGGTACAATAAAACAAAAGGAACACGAATCGCTGCAGTTGATATACGTTTCTTTGTGTGATGGCTTTTATTTGCAAAAAAATTATAGTAGCATGTGAAATTAATTTGCGCTTCATTTAGAGACCCTTTGAAAAGGAGTTTCTAGATCCTGCCAAGTAAAGTTAGTTTAAGATCGATCTTCCGTTGAGATATTTTTAGTCATGCGAGCGCTCGTGTCTTCATGGTGAACTGACGTGTTGCCAAGAATGTCTGACAATTATAATCAACGATATTGGTGAAAATTGAGCGATGTTGTTTGGTAAACATTGATTTGACCAAGACGGTCTTTTATCTCGCTTGTTTTCCTCCAAGTTTGTACTTTTTGGGGATCGTAAACACTAGTGTCACAAAAAAAGCAGCAACCATCTTAGATAGAGTTCGTGAAACAAGCGTCACCCAAAAAGCAACATATATAAGTCAAATTGAATACTTGAACAACGCTCATGCTTTGGATAAACTTCTTGGTTGTCTTGACAAAACAGTGCTAAAACGAACCCTTTGAGTTTCAAAGAGGCAAAGCTTTGAAGGTGTCGAGTTTGTTTTTACGATCAATATCTCAAAGAGTTAAACAAACGTAAAGAGCGCGAAGCCTGCCAGTCCAAAAACATCATTTTTTTTAGATTAGATAAACTATCAAATTTGATGTAGAAAAGTAGTAACGAGTTAGATAACCTCAAAAGCAACACTATCATCTCTTACTAGAACACAAATTCTAATTGTGAGTTGGTGCAAACTCAAACAACAGTTGTTTTCAAAACAAAACGTTATATAAGTCTCTATTTAAAGTATACTTAGCCACCGGCACTTGGCGTAAAAAATATTTGGATGTTAACTAGGCTTGGGCAAAATCCTAAACTTTTTAAAATGTTTTCCCTAGCTAAAAACATAACAAACAAAAAAAAGATGTTGCCCTATAGATGTATGACGTTTACTTTAGACCCGTTTGAAACAGTGCACGAAAGCAATAGTACATCCAGGCGGAAACTTCCTCATCATAACCCAACGCAGCACTTTATACAACCACGAAACTAATTTCTATTATAAAGTCCTTTAAAGTTATACATAACACATCACACGTACACGAAGCCTTTTCATTTGTTTTTGCTAATAAAGTCGTTGTTCTTTTATTTTGTTATAGAAATTACGTTAACTCAGTCTCGTAATATCTTACCCTAGGAAAGAAACAGTAACATCCAAAATGTCGACACTTTACATAATTTTAGCTAGTAACCACATTTTAAAGTTGAACTACAGTGGGCGTAGTATAATAAAAAGATAATATATAATAAAAAAGCTTACTACTTTGTTACCTCTTACTTGAGGCTGTTGGTTGCTGGCACAATGATATATTCCAACTGTAATACCTGCAGTCCAGTTCAGTAGGGGTATTCGCTCAATGAATTATCTTCAAGGAACCGTTTGCTTCGCACTTCCTGTTAATTTCTTAGGGCAAATCGATCGTTTACATTTATGTAATTGTTGAAGTGACAAGTGGACGCCCTTTCTTGAATACTAAATACTTAAAGTGATTTAATTTTTTTAAACAGAAAAGTTTGCTCAAATAGAAAAAAAACGTTAAAGCAAATCGCTAGATTTAAACATGTTTGATCGAGTCCTTCTAAACTTGGCAGTTGTGGGTATAGCTTGTTCTTTCGTGCTACTCTGTGTGGCTTTTTGTAGTTAATGGAGTACATCCATTAGCTTAGTTTGGAAGTTATTCTATTCACCCCTAAGCAAATTGCCGTGTTAATATCAAGAATCTAATCTGCGCAGTTAGAAAGCCGCCTTAAAAGTGATCGTTGTTGTTTTCTATTGGTCAAATTATCAAATTATATTTATATATTCAGATAATATTTTTAACGATGGTCTTTTCAGTACTTACTCTCTATCCAAAAATACATTTCGAAACAGACGACTTAGTCCAAAGGTGATCATTTCCCGCCAAATTATATCAATTTAAGTTGCTTACTCCTAGTTTGTCCTATTTTACAAGCCATTTTAAATTTTACAACAAAACTTGAAATGAATTATCAAACAAACATGCTGTTAATGATGCATTTGATGTACGATCGTTAATGTATCGAAAGGTGCAGTTCTAAGGTGGTGACACGCACACGGAAGTACTATAGACGTGCACCTATACAATAAGATACGGCTCACTCTCTCTGTTTATTTCTTTCTGTCTGTTTTGTCTCTGATCCTGTGGACCTACTCCTAATAAACCGGTGTTTAGTTCTTTTTATCTTTTTTTAAATTTCCGAGCTTTTTTCGTTAAATTAAATGATTGTAAAACTGTAATTGAAAAATTATTAATTCATTCTAGTTAATTGAAACAATAAGAAATGATTTCGAAATACACGACACAAGGAAAGATAAAAAGTGATAAAAACCGACGTTTCGGTGCACCTAGCGCCATTGTCACGGTTACATTATAAATGAAAAGAAACGGTATGCAAAGGCTAAGTTGAACAACAAATTTACATAAGAGTAGCAATGTAATTAATTAAACACTTTAGCACGAAGAGAGTCTGACTGCACATTCAATGCTGGTTTTAGCTCTTGTATACATAGCATCTCATTAAATAGGCAGTCAAACTTGTTAGTGCCTTCCCGAAACTGCGGTTTTTATCACTAACTTTTCTTGTGCCGAAAATGTTGACAAGATGTAATGTATGCAAGCTACAGGGGGCAGAGTTTCCGATAGCAGCTTAGCTGGCACTTGTTTGTTTAACGGGGCGGTGTTTGGTATTTGCATATGATTGGATAGTAATGGACAGATAAATTCGGCTACCATGACTTCCATGAAAAAAAGGGAAGCGGATTGCATGCTATGTGGCTTGTTCTTTCGTATAGTTTCGATTTGCCTTCGTGTTCTTCTATTGCTCTTAGGTTAAGGCTTGTTTCCCTGATTGATTCCAGCCAATGCAAGTGTAAGCCAATATAAACAGGTTGAGAAGGGTGGTTGTTTTTGAGGCTCGATAGGGAATTGAGGTGTTTGACAGCGAATAGAAAATTTGCGATAAGTTTCTTACTTGGTTTCTCGTTACACTGAAAAAGGATTTTCAACATTGATAATCTGTCATATTTTGCTAAAATGGATGCCAAAATGTGTTGTTTGTCAGTCATAATATCTTTTAGTTCATTGCTTGATATGTATACATTTTTGTTTTCCCTTTGATAAGTCGTAGATCTTTCCTGACTAGTTTATAATAAAACTGCACAGTCATGAACTCGACAGTAGTAGAGCTAGAGAAGAAAGCTTGGCCAATTACGGTAACTTTTTCTGCAATAATCTCTTTATTGGGATATTCACAGTCATGTCGACACTCATCTATAAAATTTTAACTAAGTGTTTTTTAGTAAAAAAAAATATTACAAAGACACGACACTCAGTGTATAAATTGTAAACATCAAATGTAAATTCTTAATCAGCATACAGATACTTCGAATTTTTTTTATCATTACACATGTGACAGTCATGCACGCAACTTCCGAAATAAAAGTTAAGCAATTTTGTGATAACTAGTTTGTTTGCACTTTTCACGGAGGGAATTAAAAAGAGACAACTAAGAAATTAGATTAGTAGTTACTATCGGAGTTAGCCTAGCGCAGAATGTGTCCGATAGCTATCTAGATAAACAACTTAATTAAACTAGTTTTAAAGAATACTAACGAGTTGTTTGATACTAATTTCAAAACCATAGTGACATGAACCCATGGGAAACTAAACTTATCAAAATTGACAATAAATTACATAAAAAAACATGAATAAGACCCGGTAGAACAAACTGGCAATGCGAATATTTCTTAACTGTGTTGGCTTGATTCCTATTTAGCCAAGGTTTGGTTTACTCGTATTTTTATTTTTATCCTCAATCTAATTTCAAGTTTTGGACCTTACAAAATTGGAATAAAATTCCTATATTTAGTTCTTAAAATTAAAATGTTTGTTTGTTAGCTATTCCTTGAGGTCAGCACTTGTGTACATTCTTGATATACATTGAGACATCAGAAACAGAGGGAAGTTTGTGATGGTAAAATTCATACATTAATAGTGCATTTTCAAAAACGTGACGGCTTTAATGAAGGGCTTGAATGTACATCGTATTTAGAAAAAAGTTACGATTCGTATAAACATAATGATTTTTTTTGAAAGATTATTAAAGGAGTTTATGCCTAAATGTTGCGCCTTGTTCAAAAGGGATGATCAAGGTATATGCCCTACAAGGCTAAGTTTCTTTGACAACGCCATTTCTCGTCAGTTATTTGCTAATCTTAGTGCATCATCTTCGTTTTGTCGGTCAGCTGTGTGAAATGTATAACGTCTAACTTAGTTGGGTTTTTTTTGTTTTGAACATATCTTCCTATATTTACAATAACGACCCCGTATGTCAAAAAATAATTTGACGAAACGCGTTCCTATATAGTAATACAAAAGGCCGTGTAGATGATGTGGCGCTAATGTATGGACGACCATAATTCACCAACCGACAGATCGGATCCTGAAAGGAGAGATTCGGTATTTTTAACATGTTTTGATAAAAGGCGAAACTTTATCCTTTTCGCTTTGCCTTTTACCACTCTGGCAGCCTGTTCGACTATGTAATGCAACAAAGAAGTCCCCAACCATATCGAAATGAAATGAAGAGGTTGACACCTAGCGACGGACCAGTTGATCTCGTGGGGGGGGGGAGTGGAAAAATTTGTAAGAAAAAATTTGCAGGGCCGCCCGGCCCTAGACAGAAAAAGAAACTTTGCACGCCGAAATCCTATAAAGAGAATTTATGGAAACGGGCAAAATATTTGTTTTTTTCTGAAGCTTGACTGAAAAATAAAATTTGCAGAGAAATCATTCTTCCACGGCCCCCCCCCCTCCCCTCCCCACGAGATCAACCAGTCCGTCCCTTATTTAAGGCGAAGCTGGTAATCTTTTCTCGATTACAGGTTGTTTTTTTAGAGGCTACTAAACCACCGTAAAGATAAAATATTTGGCTGATAAGTTTCTGCGTGATGTTTTAAGGACGAAATGAACGAAAAAGAGCTATATTTTCAATTTTTAAGATTTTAAATGGCAACCATAAATCATTGTTTTATGTTTATCATGTGAAGCAAGATCATCTTGATAACGTGTGTGTACCGTAAATGAACCGATAATATAAAAGCGCTAATGTAAAGCAAACTTAGCATCATTTTCTTAGTGAAACAATGACTTTATGGTGAATGCATTTTATTTTGACAAGTATTTTTTCTATGATCAACCTTTCGTAAACTGCGCGACATGCTAGGCTCTTGGCCACAGCGCGACATGCTAACCTCTTGGCCACAGCGCGACATGCTAACCTCTTGGCCACAGCGTGACATGCTAACCTCTTGGCGACATGCTATTTTTTCGACCAGAGCGCCACATGCAAAACTCTCGGCCACTGCGCAACATGCTGACCACTCGGCCACTGAACCAAATGCATGCTATCCCCACGGCCACTGATCCTCATGCTTACCTCTCGGCCCAATCGTTTTGGGCATTGCGCCGATGCTGTTCTCTCGGCCGCTGCGCAACATGCTGACCTCTCTGTCACAGTGCAACATCCTATAACCTCTCGGCCACTACGCCACATGCTTATCTATATCACAGTGCAGCATTCTATCCTCCCCTTGTCACAGAACCACATGCTATAACCTCGCGGTAAATGTGCCACATGCAGTCCTCTGGCCACTGTGCAAGTGAATGCTAAATATTTTCCACCCGAAATGAATCCGGTTTGTGGGATTGAGTCCCCACCAATCCCCTAAACCAAAATGCAACCTTACCCAAACCTTTACTGCAACCTTAACGCAAAAGAAGGGTAGACGAATAGCTTTCCAGAAATTGATTGAACGGGCTATCCAAGTTCATGTGGCCTGTTTGTTTTCTCGCCGACTTTCAAAACAATTCGTTTACTCTGAAAATATAATTCGGTGTGAATGGAATTTTTATTGTCATGTTACAGCTTTCATGGGTTCCGCGATCTTTCCTCATTAGATCTTACAGACACCGGCCATCTTTCCTCATGTGATCTTACAGACACCGGCCAATTCATTGTGTACACCGCTATTAAAATGAGTGGATCGGGTGTGCTTGTCTGTTTTGTTTACCAACTCTCTAACTATGATTTGAAGTCCCAATCGTAAGCAGCTGTTGCCTTGCTTGTGATTTCAAATACATCTATCTATTCGAGAATGTTATTGTAAGATCTACGAGCATTAATTAATATTTTCTTTTCTCTCGTCCCTGTTTTGGTTTATATTTATGGAACACGCTTTTTTTATATAGGAACAACTTGATAAGAACAACGAGGTCAGTTTGGCCAATGCGCAACATGCTAACCCCTCGGTCACTGCGCAACAAACATACCTCTCGGCCACTGTACAACATGCTAACCTCTCGGCCACTGTGCAACAAGCTAACCTCTCGGCCACTGTACAACATGCTAACCTCTCGGCCACTGTGCAACATGCTAACCTCTCGGCCACTGTACAACATGCTAACCTCTCGGCCACTGTACAACATGCTAACCTCTCGGCCAC
>JAOBRD020301141.1:0-22187 GCA_027575215.2 Hydrozoanthus sils | reverse complement strand
AATAATAATAATAATAATAACGATTTTATTTCAGCTTTCCATAAGATGGCTCTTCATCTGAAATATATGGGTATAAACATAATATATAAATGTTTAAATATATAAATATATATAATGTTATCTTATTAAAAGATAAGAAAACTTACAATAGGATATTATACGAAAGTTATAGATATTAGCAAGTGATTTTTGACTTTTTTCCTATCTTCCTTAATAGAAATGAAACGTTAAAAAAAACTCCGCACATGCAACTCACTGCTGCTACGTCATAGATTACCAGTCCCCGGCCTGCTCGTTCAAAATTTACTTTCCAATCTTTTTTTGATTAAAAAGCGGAAATTTTCTTTGGTTATTCGAATTCTTAGTTCATAGATGACAACAGTTTTAATCTAAAAAGTAAAATATTAAGCTTTAAAGGGACTTTAAAGATAAATGGAGATTGACCAAGTCTTTCTGTGGTCGTTCTCTTACTCGCACAACTTTCAAAACTCTTCGTGCGTTGATATTAGAGAGCTTCAGACTCGACAACGAGTACGACTACGAGTACAAGTTTTTTCCCATTCGTCATACTGCGCTTGCCAGAAGTTGCAAAGAAATCACGCCATCTCGTTGTGTTGCCAAAACTCGTAGTCCACACGCCGAGATTTTTTTGCAAATCTCGTAAACAAGACGACGACGACGAGTTTTGCAACACAACGAGATGGCGTGATTTCTTCGCAACTTCTTGCGTGCGTAGTATGACGAATGGGAAAAAACTCGTACTCGTAGTCGTACTCTTTGTCGAGTCTGAAGCTCTCTAATATCACCACACGAGGAGTTTTGAAAGTTCTGCGAGTACGAAGACGACGACGTGCAGGTGACCAGCACGGTGCATTCCAACGTGCAGCTATTGTATTTACACTTGTTCTTTGCCATCGACGTCGTCGTTGCCGTCCTCTTCGCACCTTAAGTTCCCTTATTTGCTCCAGCTGAGGGCTAATACTCTACACGTTAAGACCTTCAAACTTCAAACATTAAACATAGCACAAAGGAGAGGAGCTTTGAAAAGCTTTATTATGATAAATCGGACAAAATTTTAAGTTTGTTGCAAGGCGTATAAAGAAAACAATTTCCTCCCAAATACTTTACAGTTTTATCTTCCTTATATAATACTGTATCGGTTACCGTACCTTTTTTTTCTTTTCGTTCAATGTAATAGTGTAATAGTGCTGCAAACTATTTTTTCAACATTGTAATCATGTGAACAACAAATGTAGTTAAGTGTACAGCAAATGTAATTATGTGAACAACAACTGTTATGTAAATTAGGTTTATGACCATAAAAAAAATTCAGGTGTAAGAGACAAATTCGTAAGGAGTAACATGGCTTCTTCTCTTCTTCGTTCCTACGCACAGAGACGTTTAGAATTCATTAAGTCATAAAAAAAATTATCCATTTAACATCTTAAACTGAGTCCTGAAGCAAGCATTGCAAACGAACAAGACATCATGCACTTTTATCAAATAAATACTCTTTGGTTTCGAAGATGCCCTAGTCGCACTAAACTGACTCATTCTTTTATGTACACATTTTGTGACTAACCTTCACTAAGATTTATTCGCCTAAACATTTATGCATAGCACCTTATACTGGTACGTAGAAACACGTTCACAAAGATATTAACAATAAAACTCACTTATTTAGTTACTCATTAACTAAATTACCTATTTACCAATTTTGTGCATTTTTGGTACTATTTGCATTTTACTATAAATGTAAATATAATTGAGATTCTAAATTTAGAAATTTTCGCCAAACTTACAATCTTTACATAAATATGTTACAAGCCTAGATAATATTGAACCCTTTGAGGCGAAAAAATAGGAAAATGTGCAGAAAATTCAAAAACTGATTTGATAGAAAAACAGGATTCCAAATTCTTGAATGAGAAAAACTGATTTTATTTGAGGACGCCTTGACCCTTTCATTCCTGCAGTTTATCAACATCTAAATTCTTCTATACATTTCTCGTGAAAACAGGTTGTTGATAATTTTAAGAATACAAAGTTTGATCACTAAAGATTTCCTTCAGAACGAATTGTGAATTGCTTCCAAACTTTCAGGAGGAAATATGTGGGCTTAATTTAGGAGAGGTTGCAAACTCAATAACTAGGGCCTTGCTTTTATGATCCCGGGCTAAAGAATTGTCCCCTTCACCCGGGACAACTTGATCTGCAGTTGGTGTGAGGTTTTGAACCCGGGACTACTTTGCCCTGAATTACATGAAAATATGTGGCCCGAACCGAGTCGACCGTGGGAAATTGTTTTATTTATAAACACTCATTAAAATGGCTTCCGGGCTTGAGTTGTCCCGGGAACATGAACAAACTGATTATATAATTATGGAGAGAGAGATGTCCCAGGTGGAAGAAATATCTCGCCTCGGCAAGCCGAGTTGTCTCTCGTAGACGAGGCAACCCTTCTAAGCCCGACACCATGTAAACGGTTTACTGTTTTTTGCAAAGAATTGTATGGAAAATTGTCTCGCCTCGAGTAACTCTTCTAGGTGAACATCCCTTCCTCCCGGGACAACTTTCCTCATGTACACAGGGCCTAAAATAGCAGCGCGTCTTGATCGGGATCTGAGGGAGGATTTTGTGCACGGAAAGATTCGTGCGACGGTGCGTATGAATGCGTATCAGAAGAATGTATGCTTTGGCGCTTGACTTCTAGTCTTATTCTTAAGGCTCTCTGCAATGCAATCACTTCATCGTCGTGTAAAGTTAGATCGTTTCCTTCCAGTTGATCGTCGCCTGACAATGAACCCCTTTTCTCCTCATAGTCGCCTTCGAAATTAAACTCCGAATCGTCGTCATTAGCTTGGTTCGATTCTAAAGTTGTCACGCTTGGGCAGTGACGAAACGACAATCTTCCTCGACTTGGATGTGACTGGGGAAACAATTCTCGGTGCGCTTGCATTTTGGAGGTTGTGGGACGCATTTTGATATCAGGAGAGAATGTACTTGTACCTTCTTCTGAATCACTGCGAGAAGAGTCTGACTTCTCTCGTGATCTATAATAGAAGTAAATCACTCCAATACACACGCACAAAGCGACCACCCCCAGCGCAGAACACAGAGCCACTAGTAGTGTGGAGTTGGACGACATGTTTTTATCGATGACAAGTTAAAGGTCTAGTGCGTAGAATCAGCAAAATGAAACCTGGTATACAGAACGTTCGAACTGCGTGTCTAACGTGAACTACGTAGCCGTGTAATCATCACTTCCGATGGCAATTCCAGTTTACCAAGGAATTTCTAAAAGTCAGCAACGACTCTGAAAGTTTCTTTTGTTTCTCTTGTTATTCCAATTTTGATCTGTTCAACGTTACAGTCGTCAGATCACTGTTATCAACCACAACTGTAGTTTGGTCTTTTCTCGTGTCGCTTCTTCTCTTTACTATTCTTTGCTGTGTTCCTCTTTGAAGATTTTTTTTGCTGTAATTCCAGCAAAAACCAGTTCTTGGTGCATAAATTGTGCAATAAACTATAACCAAGATATGTTTCTCGAATTTTCTTTTGGTTAAAATACTCTCCTGGTGGCTCTACTCCTTGCTTAAACTTTTTTCTCTTCCGCAAGGCTGCTGAAAAAGTTTTGTAAAGAAGAAAGCAACGAGACAGCAAATCTCGTGACGATTGTGTTAAGCTAGAGTTTGGTAACGAATAATGATGCTCCGGTGAATATATGAGTAACTAACAATAGCTAAGACTGTTATGCAAAACTTTCTGAAAATAAAGAAAGTTTGCGTGCCTACACGCCACAATTAAGACCTAGCAGGATGTCTCAATGGTTATTTTGATAACAGACACTGTTCAATTTTTTCTCAAGCTTGTCACGGCTACAGCTATTATAGTTGATGAAGAAAAAACTGAACAAAAGTTTAAGATGAAACAGTTTTCGATTCAGTAATTGACGTAGCTAAGTATATCTAGCTAGATTAAAGGTGCTTAACGATAGAAAGTTCCGCTATCATAAACTGAACTGCATAAACTCTAAGTGGACTTTTTTACCTAAAAAGGGCGTCCCAGCAGGGTGTTTTTGTTCAAAAGAATTATCTAGTTTACGTCTTTTCTCAATTAATTTCACGGTTTGCTGACTTAAGTTAACTTTGTGCAAAAACATCATTTGTCATCTACTCATACAAAACAAACAAACAACTTTCTTTTAAAACGCAGCAACTCTGCTTTCATAAAAACATTAAACCAAGGAAAGAAAACTTGATCGATATCATGTATCCTTGCAAGCCAAACATGTTAGCATCCGTTGTGACTGTCAATGACCATAATTTGCGTGAGTGGAAGCGAGTTTTCTATAGAAAATGGTACATATATTAAAGTATTAACACACAATTACAGTAGTTTTCCAAACAATAATTCGGATTATAACCGTATTTTGTCTTACCGTATTTCGCTCTATGGGTTCCTCCAATTTTGATACTTTTTGAAAAACCCAAGACTGGTGAAGGCTTTCACAAGAGAAGCCGAAACGTTAATGTTTTAAAATATTTTTAACGTGTGAAAATCGTCAAGCTTCTTATTAATATCATTACTGAAAGGTTCATTGTTTGCAAACCGCAAAATGACGTAACAAATTTCTGCTTGGTCTCTCAGAAACAACAGCGGCTTATTACGCTCTCTATGTATATTAGAAAGTTGGTTGGACAAGCTAATTTTATCAATATGTAAATTCTCCTTACATAATGCAAACAAAGTAAGACAGTTGGCCTATGAGAAAATAAGAACTGATCAAACAAATCAAACTACTGAAAATGAAAAGTAAAATATTCAATCTCCCAACTTTATTCCACGAAAAGGGACAGTTTACCAGTACAACTGGGAATAAAAGAATTTTTACACTCGACTGCAAGCTTCAAGATCAGTTCTATTGACAAGCACGTGCCTTTCTTTTTCCACCATATTTGTACTCCCGATTTTACCATTTTTTTTCTAAATAACTCGATTACTTCTTAGAAATTAAAACCATGACTTCCCAGATGTTTGTTTTAAAAATATGAAAAAAGTAGATAGACTGTCAGTTTCCTCTGGAGGCGCTATTCGGGATAGAGATAATATCGAACAAAATGATGTTTGAGATAATGCAAGCATGAGCAATTTAAAATAGCGTTTTTAGATAAATTTAATTTAGCTCAAGGCCTATCTCTTACAGAAAGCCAAATTTTCCCACGATATTTCTGTAGGGTCAGCATTTAACATGCAGTGAGTCGAAACGCCTTGAAGCCTCAAGTTAATTAAGGTGCGTTCGTTTGAGACGGTTTCCGAAATAGGAATACAGGTCCCCGATTGGTCCCTCGCGAGCACTCAATTTTTTTATGCGAGACCGAGAATTTTTGTACTAAAAAATCGAGCATTTGAGCACATTATAAATTAGAATGCGAGCACGCATCAAAAATTTGCGCGAGCACTCAAGCATTACCTTAAAACTGCGAGCGCATCCGAATTTTGGGAGACCATTCGGGGACCCTAGGAATACATGGAATGCTTTTAAAGAATCATTCGTTTGTAAGATTGGCTTTTGATATAAAATCTAAAAAGAATAACTAACGCTAGTAGCTTGACGTTTCGACGGCATTCTGCCATCATCTTCAAGAGATTTGCTTTCAAAATTGCATACGATTCGAAAATGATGGCAGACGCCGTCGACACGTCGAGCTACCCGCGTTAGGGGCGGACCATTTGATTCTTGAGGGGCGGGCGGTTGGAAGACTCATTCCATGCAAGATTTTTTTTTTCATTTTACCTTGATGGCAAAGCGAGAAGTCATAGTAAGTGAAACAATTAGCTTAACCTAAATTTTAATAACTTGTTTCTTTATATAAAAACTTAACTGGTGCTATACATGCATGTTATGAACAAACGGTATCTATGAGACGAAGTCGCTCTTGGCTCGCGAGCTATTAACTCGGGTTACGCACAGTCAAAATGAAGTATATTATCGTTACATTCATTTTTAATGTTTGTTTTCATTTTATTCAAGTTCACTTCCTTTTAGAAAAAGCTGAAAGTCATTGGTTTTGGGGGCAGTTTGAATCTGATATGGCTTCTTCGTAGGAGGGTGGGACAATGTAACGCGGTGAGGAGTTGTATAGCGGTGGACGTGAACAGTGTCTGGAGTTTGGACCTCGATTGCACGCAAGGTCACATTCTCGCTCATCCCGATATTCCGTCCCCGACAAGTAGGTCACGTGACTCTGTACGTTTGACATTGTTTGAGTCAGCACTGGGGTGCCTCCAGAACTTGTTGCCTGAGATCTGGAGGATATCGAAGGTAGGCGCGCAGATTGCTGTCTTCGGAATCTACATGCAGCGTTACCTCGGCTACTATTACCTCGGCTCAATATAGAGGGTGCTGCGGGGGACCCTAGCCTAAGATGACCATGCCACGATGCTCGAACACAGTCCCCTCGCTGTAATAACGCATAAGGTGGGGGAGTGCCTCCTTTGCCTTGAGAAGCCTGGTGATTGATATGTCTTCCACTTGGATGAGACTGGTTACCGACTAATAGTTGAGCTGTGACATGGACTGGTGGATTATTTCCGTTTCCGGCAACATCCCTGCCGTGCAAGCCAGAGCTATTTTCGCGCAATGATGGATGGGACCGATCTCGATCCAATCCAAATCTGCTTCTCACTGACCTATGGTCGACTGGAGACTGGTTGCAGATCACTGTTTTGTTCGAAGATGTAGCTATTGACGTAGGTTGTGTATGTGCAGGCCTATTTATCTCGTCGCTGTCACTTTGACTTTGGCTATGCTGAGCCTGAGACATGAAAGATGATTGGGGAAGCGGTGATGAGGTCATTCGAAGAATCCGAACTTTTGCTCTTGGTTTGTCAGTGGTTTGTTCTTTGAGACTATTCTTGATACTTTCTCTATCAAATGGTTCGCCGAATACCACATCTACAATGTGATGGTCCAGCTCCTTCGTGCTTCCTGCATATTCTGCATCTTTGTAACTGACCTCATAAGAATTGTAGCTCACAGATACAGGCTTAAAAAGCAACCTCTCAACTCTATACTCCTGCCGGGTAGAACCCTGTATCAAAGGAAATCGTACTTTATTTGAATCCGAACTTATTTCTTTTGATGTTGAGTTCTGTTTCCATTTAGAACACAGTACTGCTTTCTCCAAGTTCTGAATCTGTTCGGACTTAACTGTTCTCGAACTTGGGGATTCCTTTTGAAAAATCTGCTTAAAACTATCCTCGTCTCCTTGATTTGCTAGATACCTGTTCTCTTTGTCTTCATTAGAGGTTCTGATGTTGTTGGGAATTTTACTTTCAGGATGAGGATCATACGGCTGGCCAATCCATTCCGATTGCTCAAATATCTTATTAGGACTGTATGCGGTACGTGGAAGCGGCGCGCGTCCGAGCCAGTCAATTGTCATCGAATCGGGTCGACACTCTTGTCTCCTTGGACAATAAACGATGTCATCGCAGACAACATATGCCTGTGATTCAGGTCTTTTGTTCCTCCAGAAAAAACTATAACAGCTTTTCATTGTTCTGTTCCTTAAAAGCTGCAATTAAAACTGTGACACATCTTAGCACTGTCAGTGTTCAACCTCGACTGTGCTCCTGTCTCGATGTTACGAATTTATATCAAAGTTATATTAGCCCTAGTGTTTATAGTGGATTACAACAGTATAATGGACCTACTAAGAGGTGAATATCGTGGCTTTTGTACTGCAGAAGTTATCATGGATCGAATTTCTATTTAAGTAAACAACCTTCTGGTTTGTTCTTCAAGATTTTCACATGTTTCTTGAAAACTGCTATTAAATCGATTTTAAGTCATTTTCCGCTAACTAAAAATGACGACATTGAAACTTAACAAAGAGAACACGGTTGATTGACCTTCCAATTAAATGAAAACTGGAAATTTATCTCCCACGTTTCTCGTTTATTTCTTCCCATGAACAATATATAGTTGTTGAAGTGCCAAAATACTCTAAGCTCCTTAAAAGAAAATTTTAAAATAGACTTTTCCGGAACCAGTAAATGAGTGTCTAACATGGCTTTAATTACGAAAAAAAATAACAGACATCGTTCCTTAACTTAAACAAACGGTAATAAAGCATGCAGGTTGTACAGAGTTTTCGAGACATTCAAAGTAAGGTATATTGTCTCTTTAGAAATATTAGCAAGTTATCTAAAATAACTAACTCCTTTTATGAGTAAAAGAAAGTTTATTTTTCGTATCAGTGAGAACAAACATGCATGACCAAAAACAATATGCATCTCCGTCGATTCAGTTCATAAAACTTATGCTAAACAAAATATTTTTAGTGAGAATACTCTCAATATATACTTATAGAATACCCTGTAGTGTTAATCATGTTTTTTTGTTAATTCACTTTTCCTTATAAAGATAAAGGAAAAAATATAACAAATTGTACATCGAAACTCAAAACGTTATCATCAAAATGTAGCTTGGTCATGCTTGCGGCAGAATGCAATCCTATACAGATTGAGGTTTGGGTTCACCTAACTATTTAACTTTAATCTGAGCTAAGTTATCTCGCCTGATATTACACACGATCAATAAATTACTGGTAGTTAGTGAATGATATTTTGCATGAACAAGAGATTTATTAATTAAAATTTTTTTCATTTTTCATTTTACAAAATGTACAGTTTTCAAAAAGACCTCTTCCATTTCTGCTCTTGATATACAGTCGAGCCGCTCATGACGGACACCCAGGTAAGAAGGACACCTCTTGAAAACGGACACCAAATATTGGTCCCTGCCGTGCGTTTTTTTAGTCATTTATTGTATTTTAAGTTTCTATAAGACGGACACCTCTCTAAGACGGACAGTTGAGGCCCGTCCTGAAGGTTTTCGTCTTACAGAGGTTTGACTGTATAGATTACGAAAAAGCTCCGAGTAAAGAAGGACAGGTTAGCGTAATTACACAATAATGGCGAGCTGAGAATTCTTATATTAATATTCTCATTAAAAATAATTGAATAGCGTAATTTCTAGGAGCTCAAGCAGGATGCCATAAAAAAATAAAAATTAATATGAAGTTTTATCGCTTTAATATGAAGTTTTATCGCTTTAATATGAAGTTTTATCGCTTTAATAGCATTGATGTCGACTCTTCACTTTGCATTCGGCAGTTCACATGAAGTATTCGAGCATGTACTACTGAGTAACATCATCTTGAAAACCATTTCACAGTTACAATAAGCTTCTCTTTGTTGTAAAATTGCCTCTATTATAAACTTGTTACGCGAGTGATAACCTGTAGTTTCAGACAAGATCTTCGTTATCTATTAGACCACTACTCAGAAGCCTCTTTCATAAGGAAAAAACTTAGAAAAGAAAAGAAAAGAAATACTAAAAATAATAAAAGGCCGAATTTATAATTAACACAGGGTTAAAATACCGGATGTAGTGGTTCTGATGGCGTATGACACGAACTCCTTAGGGGGTCCCGGGGCATTTTTAAAACTCGACTTTCTGAAATACAGTATTTTGCGTTCCCCGGGCCGGAATAAGTTAACCGGGAACGTCTTTCAGAGAACTTGAAATACTCCCAAAAAACGAAATATTTGACTGATTCGGCAGTTATAACCGTCAGTTTGCAGTTGTTCGCTTTTTTGTCTTGTATGTCTTGTAAAGACAAAGAAAATGAATGGTCATTTCATTCAGGTTTTCAAGAAGTGGTTTTAAAGTTTGAGCATTTTCAGTTTATGTAAAACCGTTTTTAGCAGGAGAAGGTTTACTTTGAGTTAACAAACAATCAACTAACTTGTTTTAAATTTGTTCTAAGCTTTGTGTTTGTCAATGGATTAAGATGGAATTGAAAAATAAAACAATGAACAGATTGTTAATCTAAAAACTGCGACTAAATTGCTATTACTAAAAGGCTGGAATTCAGCTTTGGTATTTTACCCCTTGCCAGCCCCGCCCCAGGAAACTGTATGCTTCGGCAATACTGCTAAACTATTCAACTAAGTTTAACGACCAAACATTAGGCATATTTTCCAAATCACGTAGAATTAACGACAGGAAAAATATCACGATCATGCAGACACCATGCATGGCTACAGGTTACACATTCTGTGCATCCCTTCATTAATTGTAAGCTTATTTAAATCGAATGATTTTTTAAGCCACCAAACAGAAGATCAATCTTTTAATTCAAATAGAACAAACTAGAGACACAGATTAGTAACAATACACAGCTAACTACTGTTCGACTTAAATACGGCGTTGACGATGTCAAGTAGAACCCAGCCCGCAAACAAATTAAGAAGTGTTAATATCACAAAACAGCCCAGGGCAGTTAGGCCAACTGCCAAAAATACTCCTGTAGCTTTGAAAGTAACTTTTCTAAGAACACCGGTACAATTGTATATGTTTTGTATATGTTAAGTTATTATAGAGCGCTTCCTTGCACTTATCTTTAAAAAAGAAAACTTTCACCTCTGTTTAACATATCAATATCTACCTTCTCCTTCCATAACTCAATTAAGGATGTGAAACAGTCCTCTCGAAATGTATTGTTACTACCGGCGAACAAAGAAACTTCAAATCTTTCCAATCAGTAACGGGCAAACCACTTCACTATCAGAATAAATTACATTTGAAAGTAGAAAAGCGAAATCAATGTTTGATACCATAAAACAGTAATGTTGAAACGGTGCTAGGTCAGAGAGCATTGAAAGGAGGCATTTTGCCGTCGACACTGAAACAAATCTTCTGAAAGTATGGTGCCATGGCTTTATTAATAAAACTAGTAATAAAAGTATAATAATAATAATAAGGACGATGATGATGATAACGACAATAATAACACCGAATTAATCATGGCGGCTACAGCCGAGCTTCACGCCTGAATCTCCAGTCTCTCTGTTTTTCATACAGAAACTTAGTTCAGTTATGTATTCCGCCCCTACATCCCTCGTGTCGATGAAAGTTATGGGGGATGGGGGGGAGGAAGAACACGGTTTCTGTGCCCATAGCATGTACTCATGTTCTAAAAGATATTTTACAAATAATTGAATGCTTATCCAGTATTGTTTCTTCCTTTAAGTCGTTTTGTTTATTGTCGGTATCACACTCTTCATAACGCAAAAATGTTTGATGTCAAAACATTTTTAAATGTTTTGGCATCTTTGCTTATAGCATGTACCCATGTTCTAATATAAAAGATATTTTACAAACAATTGAATGCTTATCCAGTATTGTTTCTTCCTTTACATAGATATTTAAGTCGTTTTGTTTATTGTCAGTATCACACTCTTCATAACGCAAATGTTTGATTTCAAAACATTTTTGAATGTTAGATTTCGGGTAGCGCATGCTCCTATAAAATATGGAAGTCTCGGCAAATTACAGCTGCTTCTCGAAATCTTGCAATCTTTCTTGTCATGTCTCGAGGTCTTGTATATGTTTTGTCTTTTCATTTCCTGCAGAGCTCGAAATCTCTATTTTGCTTGAAATTAATTGTTTGGTGTCTCGGTATTTTAAGTCTCGATCGGTTTCGAATTTTTCGCATCGTAACGGCTCCGACGGTCTCAAATTATCCATTGCAGTTTCCAAAGTCTCCGGTTTGGGTTTAAATAGAGGCCGTCTCGGCATTTCGGAGAGTCTTGGGGATTCATCATTCGCTAAGCCTTAAAAAAAATAGGCTAAATCATCATAAATCAAAAAATACGAAAGCTAAAGGATTAGTTGTTGCCATTTTGGTAGACTTCCAAATTTTGTCACAAAGAAAAGAAATCCCATGCATGTAAGGTGCGAATAGATTGACAACAATATTCTGGAAGAAACTTCGAGAAGACCTGAAAGAACTAAACACAACTATATCAGTCGATACGGCCCGATATCATCCGATCCTCCGTGATAAGCTTGGTATCTACTATAACACGCAACTGAATACTCAATTATATCTATAAACTATGAGTTGTGGTAGATCGTTTTTAGTGTACCGGCTCTTAGTTATGTATGTGTTTATAGCTACCTCTACACGCTTTTTTTTCTAAGAACCAGTAAATTTTGCCGAACCTCATTGTTCTTAATTTTTTGGCGATTTGAGCCTCAAATTGTTCTTAAGTTGTTCTTATTTCTATGTTTTTAAATCGAAGAAAAACTAAGCAAAACAGGTGTTGCAATACATGTGTTAAAAAAAGAATTCGCCGAGTCATTTTCCTGAGACGATTTCTAGCCGTTATAAACAACGAAGCATTTCTTATTCATTCTGTATTGTTCAGTCGAAGATCGAAGCTCAGCGAACTTTAAAAAACAATTAGCCATCGAGCCCGAGCCTCAGTTTGTTCTTAAATTGTTCTTAAATTTTCGCCAATCTGAGCCTCGTTGTTCTTATAAAATTGTTCTTATAAAGAAAATGCGTGTATTGACTTTTCTGTGAGAAAATTTATCTATATATATAAATATATATATATTTATATCATATTAAATAAATTATCTTTATTTAATCTTGCATACCAAAACTGTGAGAAAGTTTACGAGTTTAAATTCTTATTTCTCAAACAGTCAGAACTTGAAACAATCGTCATTTAAAACCGGCTCCCGCCAGAATTATGCCAGTAACGTTTTAAAAAGTCAGTTGCACAAGAAAGAAAACAGCCGAGCCTGTTGCCTCGCGAGGTAGAGAACTTAACCAGTTCTCCTCGAGTGTGAGTAAACTTGTGTGAGATTTGAATTTCTGGCTCGCGAAGCGGCGAAGCAAATATCAGTTGCGTGTGGTATTCGTAGCGTTGTCTCGCGAAGCTCATAAAATTTGCCACACGCGAACGGAACTGGCCGAGCTCTATGGCTTAGCAGTTTCCTTTCGTGAGCGCCAGGATTAATTCACTGCTAAATTGCAAATCAGACCCAAATAATTCTCCCAACATTTTAGCAACAACGGCACCTCCGCAATTTTTAATTTAGACTAGATTACAATATCTTTTTTATACTTATACACAATTATACTACGTAGATAAGGATAGAATAGTGGTTTTTTTTATTTGAGATGATAATAATTACATTTTTTGGAAAATCTTCACTGTCTGCGAACAATAAATGATAAGAAAAAGGAAGGTATCAACTAATGTAAAGCTATAAATCCTGTTGAAATTTCAGTTTAAATATTATTACACCTTGATACAGTTTGGATAAATAGCTTTAGGTGGCATTGTAAGAGCGTACAAGGATTATTTCTGAGGGTGGGTGGGTGGAAAAGAGAGGGGGGGGTTGAAAAAATTAATGAAGAAATACACAACTTAGAAAATAAGGAAAACTCTAAGTATAATAAGCAACTTTATTCTTCATCTGACTGGTCAAATTCATCAGATGAATCATCATCATCATCATCACTCTTGTTGTTGTCATCACAACCCTTCTGATCCCAGTCCTTCATTTTAGCTCCCATCATAAAGTCATCACGCAAAATACTCCAAGACGAGCCAGAACCCTGGTTAGTAGATTCACCCTGGTCAAGTAATCATTATTTGTAATAAGCTAATAAATGCATAGAAATAATATAATTTGTGGATAATAATTAACAATCATTCCAAGGGTATGCATTGGATATGAAATGGTAAAAAAGCTAATGAGGTGTGTAGCGCCAAGTTGAATATAAATCATCTCGTATTCAACAAGCGCGAACAGAATAATTGTTTTTACAAACATCTTGAGTTTTCCAAACCAATCTTGAAAAAGGCCGCTCCAAATTATTGCTAAAAAATTTATTCAGAACCATGTTTCAGCTTTGCAAAACTACAGTCAGTTTCCATATATGGTCAATTTCGGTATATCAGCTGACCGAGAGAGAACCAATCAGAAGGCTAGAAGTGGAAAATTTGAGGTTGAGAATTTAAAACTTAAAAGATATAATTTTTTCTTTTTGTGTGTGCACAACAGTATACATCACAATCTGTATTTTTTTTTTCATTCCTTTTTCCCCTTCTACACAAACAAAAGTGATGTAAATTATATCCAGCCAACTGCCTAGGTTAACATTTGGCACCAAAATCTACTCTCTATAGCTAAGCTTAATTCAGGACTGTACGGTTAATTTTTGACATTTTCCACTCTTGTCAAGTCAGTCTGCCACTTTATTAGCAGTATAACCTAACAACATCAATGACTTTGTTTTTCAACTGTTTACAGAGCCTTATCTGGGTATGCACAAAGCAAGAGACACCTTTTTTTTGAATAAGAGCATATAATTTTTTATTGGACTTTACCATGACTTGTACCGACATATACTATTTTTAAATTTTTAAGATTTTTCTACTCTACAGTAGAACTACTATTATTTTGCCCTGTACTATTATTAATTTTAGAAAATTTTTCCACTCTGTACCACTATTCTACTCTGTAAATACTATTATTTGGAACTCCAGGGTATTAAAGTTGGCTGTGAGTACCTCTTATTCTGTTCTTTTTAATGTTGTACGCTGTTTCAAATGATTTTTAAAAAAGTATTAAACAATTAAAACTGTATTATAATTGACAACAAAAGCGTGATACCACTACACACAAACAGACTGTGTTTTATACTTTCAGGGGGAATACTACTGACCAACAGACAGTTTGATCACTGCTAAAGCTAAATCCTTTCTCGTGCCTAAGTGGCTTACAGGGCCAGCACTTATCTACGATGGCCAGGACACTAATCTATCACAGGCAAGCACCCCCTCCAAGCAGAGCTAGTACTCATTTATTTAGCTGGTCAACTGGAACAAAGTCAGGTAAAGTGTCTTGTTCAAGGTCTGACCGGGGCTCGAACTCACGAACTTAGAATTACAAGTTCAACAAGCTAACCGCTCTACAACTGCGCTGCCTATTATGTCCATAAAATAATTTGAATAAGGTAAAACGAACCTGTGATGACTCTTGAGCTTTGGTGTTGTTATTTATTCTTCCTTTTTCTGAGCTGCTTTTGAGCATGTCAAGAAAAGCAGTCTTTGACAAAGAGTCCACAACTGGGTATAAACAAGAAACAAACCTCAAATGAGCATAATTTTATTACAGTATAGAATTTACTGTTATTAGTACTCAAGAGTAAGAACATAATACAATACAACAACAACAACAAGAAGTTTATTTAGCACTTTAGATTCAATATTAATACAAGTTTCAAAAAAATATATGAAAACCGAAAATGAAAAAGTATTTACATGATTTGAGTGCAGGTCACCCATAATAACCATAGGGGCTAATCTAGATGGATTGCCATTAAAGAAAGAATTAAATGTTAAAATGGGTCAGCAGATGTAATAGTGCTAATTAGTTGAAATTACACAGCTATATTGAATACATAAAAAAAAAAAGAAAACTAACAGAATGAAACAACAACGTATAAGCAAGAAGATTATGAGCTGTCAAAGGTGGACAAAAAGGATATTTTTTTTATCAATATGATGAAAGCAAGATGGAGTGATTAAAAACACAATTGTCAAATATAGAATTAGTACTGAGAAATAAATTGCTTTTTCAAAGTTTGTTTAAATAGATCAGCAGACATGGATTTTAGAGACTCGTCGATTGAGTTCCAGACTTTGGATCCATAAAATCTTATATTAAAAATTCCATAATGAGTTCAAGTAGTTGGAAGTGACAACAAAGTACTGCCAATAATTTTTATTTAACAAGGGTAAACATAACTATAATTTACCTAATGAAGTTTTCTAACATAATTATGGCCCTCAATAAAAAAATTACATTGCATTTGACATTTAGATTATATAATTAAATAGTTGAAAGTTGTTACATTTTTTATTGAAAAAAGAAAAAAAAATCATGCTAAAGGCAATGCTTAGAAAAAAATCGAAACAACACAATTTAATTTGATCTAGGAAGAGTTAAAAAAGACAACAACATTCTTAGTAATGGTATGGCAGTAGAATTCCTCAGGAGACGGTCATAAGTTTGGGCAGAAATACCTCCTAAAGTTAATGTTTTATAAGTCCACCAAAAAGAAGCGAGGGATAAAGGTGAGGATGCAACTAGGTTCTTAACCACTGAACCGAGCGAATTAAGCCGCAGAGGAACAGAGAATGAAGAGGAGTTTTTACTGAAATTGGTTCTTGGCAGCCTGTTTAGAGACTATTATTTAATTTTTATCTTAAACGTCAGTCCATTGAATTCCTTCAAGCTAGAAAAACCAAAGGGATGATTTGATTCTTGGTGGCTATTTGACAAGATATTTCAGAAGTAATTTATTTGAAACAGCATTACAAGTGACACAATACAATACAAAGCTATAAAAGTGCTCCTAGTCAGAGCTTTTTAGCACAGGTGAGTTAATAAAGCAATACTGAGGACTTGAAGGTCTTGAGATCTATACTTGTAATTATAGTATCACATGTATGTATATCAGGTTCAACATCAATACTGTAGTTAAATGTTGAAAGGCCATGGCACTTGGATCACCCTTCTCTTTTTTGACATGAAGTGAAATACTTTAGACATGAAGTGTAATACTAGACAGTGTGTTTTTTTAAAGTCCCACAATAGAAGACAGACTGGGCCTACAATTGACAATTAACACTGTTATCTGAGAAGATACTGTTTTGTCAAATAAATAGAGCAATTCGTTTGAGTCGGCTAAAGGTCCTGTTACATGGGAGTTTTCTATTTGTTCTACAGCAAAGAAAACAATGTATAGAAAATCTTTGATAATATTATTACAACACCTAACCTTTAGCTTTCTTTGCTTCTGTCGGAGCACTCTTTAGTTTTGCTTCCACCTCACGCTGGTGCTTGTTCACTGCGTTAAATAGCTGAACAACTGCAGTCATGATAAATAATGTAAAATATATAATACTTTAATTAACCAGTTATATTTATTACAGTAAACCCTGATGTTAGAGTGTAAGATTGTTTTGACTGCTGCAATTTTTACAACTACTAAACTTTTTAAATCCAGACATCACTGAGACACGAAACAAACTAGACACTTTACTGTGCAAATCAAACCCAACTGATCATACCCTCTACCCACTAAGCTACAGGAATTCAAATGGGGAACAACAGGTCATTTGACTTGGTTTAGATGACTAAAGAACCAATTTGCCTGTTACCCATTTGAGTCCCCGTAGCTCATTGGCTAGACTATCTGTAGTGACCAGTAATGAGAGTATCATTAATTTTATCCAAGCTGATATAAACTATAAGTTTTACATCATACTTGAAGAAACCAGTTTTAAATTGTTTTACACTGCCAATTGGCAAGTAACAGTACACTCATTATTTGAGAAAAAACAAGTGAGTTTTGTTGAGGGGTCTCTCCATGGTGTGCCACAAGTTAGGGGATTCAGATAAAAACTTTCTTGCCAAATACTTTCTCCAGCCAAGTGACTCATTGGGCTGGCACTTATTTTTGGTTTCCCTAGTGCAAAGCAGATTATAGTCTTTGACTCCCTCAGTTCCCTGGCTACTCTCTAACATAGTTTTAAATAGTTTTTGTTGCGCTTACTGTAGGTTTGACAAACACAGTCCTGAACTAGGCCTAACTATGTATCATAACCAATAAATCATTGTATTTCACCCTTTCAGCCAGTATCAATTAAAATATTCAGCTATTAAACTTTTCCTTACATAACACATGTATACAAAGTGAGTCATTTTGTAATGAGAAAACAGGAATTGATAAGACAAGATAAACATAAATTATTTTAGAGACGAAAAGCAAATTCTTCTAAGTTGGTCAAATGAAAAATACGGGTTCTACGCTGGGAGACTTATGCTGTTTTGGGGGCTGAAAGGGTTTACGCAAAAGAAGTTACTGGTCATTTACCTCCACGGGTGGCAATCTTCATTAGATTTCTTTCGTGGTCTGTTCTAGCGATACTTGGGACTACATGGTCTTTTTCCATCAAAAGATGTCGCTCGTGAGTCTTACTCTGAAAGTACACAAAATGTTAAATAAATGTTAGTTCCTTCCTGGTTCAGTAGTTTTGAGTCCCATATACTGGATGAGGTGCAAATTCTGCACCGCAAACAGGGTTGGATCAACCACCAGTGCCACTGGTCTATAATAGGGTCTGTGTTCAAATCCCCTTATAACATTATTTTATTGTAAAACCCATGACATGTATATATCGGGATCTGGCTGCAACTCTGTAACTAGAGAAACCTTGGTAAAGTTTCTCACCTTTCTTTTTCTTGATTCCTCTTTTCTCTCCAACTTTTCCCTTGCCCCTTTCTTGTACTTAGCCAGAACTGGTTCCTAGCATAAAATAAAGGGCCAAAATTACATCAGCAAAGTGTGTTCACAGTTAACATCAGTTGGTACCTCAGGAAATCATTGTCCTACAGTCAAGTAAGTCAGACTAAAACTAACAGCAATCCAAAACTTAGATAAAGTAAAAAACAACTAAAGGCCTAAAACCAATCAAGTTATAAATGCAGATCATTAAGTTAAGATGTGGCAGACACACCTTACATCGATACAGTTTGCATTAAAAATTGTCTTCTGCTTCATAGGCCAATCTACTTGTATTTCTTTATCATTAACAAATACTGTGTGTACAGCATTCATTTAGCAATAAAATCATATTTTCTGGACTATAACCTGCACCACAGATAACTCACAACCCCACATTTTTATGACTACTAAAGAAAAACAAAAAAACAGCACATAACCCACACCGGTTTATAACCAGCACCCCCACATTTTTATGACCTATAAGAAAATCAAAAAGTCAACAGATAACCAACACTGATATTAAACAATGCACGCTTATTCATTCACTTCTAATAGTATGTATAATACCACACTTTATTGAAAATACTACAAAACAGTGTTATAATTGTAGACAAATCAACTTCAGAATCTAACAGATGACTACTCTATATAGTCTGATTCATTAATTTTTGACATTACTTTGTTTTTTTACTCTTGTTGAGTCAGTCTGCCATTTTAATAGCAGTAATTATTCTTAACAAACATGGCTTACAGAGTTTTATTTGTATGAAAAGGCCTCAGACTCTTGCACAATGCAATCTTTGAGGTATTTTTTCGAAATAGCAGTAGATGTTTTTTATACTACTCTCTACTATTATTTTGACCTGTACTATTATAATTAGATTTAGAAAAATGTTCCAGTCCACCCTGTACCACTATTCCGCTCTGTACTATTATTCAGAACTCCAGAATAATTAACTAATCATAAAGTCATTTAATGCATCTTTATGAGTTATAACCTTATCTGGAGGAAGCTGTTGGTGCAGAACTCTGGCCATGGCATCTGCCCATCCAGCATTTTCCGAAGGTTCCTCTCCTATCGAGTTTAAGAAAGTTTTAAATGAGTGTTAATCAATGTTAAAAAACCTTTATAGCTCTTTACTCTGTTGTATATCAGTTAAACAAGCTACAACTATTACAAACCATGGCTGGTCCGATGGTATCTTTGCGTAACAGAATTTAAAGTGACACTACTACCCAATTTTTGCATATACAGGACCGCCACACGTGCACTTTTAAAACATCGTTATCAGGGATCCGTCCGGTTAAATGCCAGTTGCCATAGAAAATGTTCTGGCTTCCTAAAAAATAAAGGAAGAACCACTAGCTGATTTTCTTTACAAACCTTCGCTTTCTTTATCTGCTTGTTCATCCTCATCTTCTGAAATTTGTCCATGTTTAACTTCCACTGTTCCTTTCGTCGCCATTTTGTTTTGTAATAGCCGTGAGCTGTCTGTGAGACCTGGGTCTAACGCAAATACCGCTGATCAAGAAGTTTTCGGCGCAGTAACTTTTTTTATTTATCGTTTTCAACCTGGAAGAATGCTGAAGTTCCCATTTTAAATGACAAGAACCAGAAATCGCCCAGAAATAAGTCAAGAACTATCTGAGGCTGAAATCAAAATTTATTGAGAATAACTAAATAGTAAAAAAATTGCATTGTTCGTGTTCGTATAACGACATTACACATTGCAACCAGTTGCATATTGCGCATATCCGGCTGTAGTTTCAGATATATACTTGCCACATTATTTCATAAATGCTAAACTACAAATTTTCCATTTGAACAGTGTTGTACTGCAAGTGTAGTAGTCTAAAAAAATTAAAAACTTTTTTGCAACAAATAAGAACAAAATAAAGACATTTTGTGTCTGAAGGACGGGCAGGGGGGAACTGCGAGCATAACGTAGACTAAAATTAAGACTACTGCCGAATATTAATAACGAGAAATTATCAATGGAGGGGCTACAGCCCGGGCGGAAGTTATTGACGCATGACTAGCCAACTAAACTTGTTGTTCCGTGTCCATAATTAACTTTCTTTATTCAGTTTTTTTATGATCGAGGAAAGAAGGCTCAAAGTCCCAAAAATAGATTTTAGTAAACCTCAAAAAATATGTATTCTTCAGTGCCTTTAATTCCGCCATCAAAAGCCGATGCCGGCGTGTTTTTGTTCGCTGCCGTGACCTTCGGCAGTGTTGGGTGTTTCGGGGGGGACTCGTTTGACGAATGATAAAACGTGATCAATCGCTCAATGACTCTGTACAATTGAGAAGGTAATTTCTTTGACATTTTCAATTCGTCTTCCGTTTCTCTGTCATATACTACTATACTGGGTAATTGTCATGGAGATATGTGTGGTCTGGAGGCGTAGCATTTACGTCACAAATCACGAGTTACAATGCCATCACAAAATATGTCACGTGAGACAATTCACATAAATAGCGCAGGTTGTGGAATATATTAAAAGTAGTTGAAAATGGCGAAAGTTGAGAAATGCCGGGATTCAAAATCGCCCGATTCTTGGTTGATGAAGTTCCAATTGCATCCATTAGACGTAGTAAGTATAAGTTTATGACAGTTTTGCAGTTTTTTTACAGTTTTTCATTGAAATCGGCCCATTTTAGCGACCGAATGAGCTTTGTCTTTGTCTGTGTGTTTAATGTTTTCATCATCGTGTTAGTTTCAGCATTTTGAACTTTTCTGAACTTTTAGGTATTTCAAATGTGATTCTTAAAACGACTTAAAATAAAACAGATTTAACTGACTTATGAAATTCAGTCAAAGAATAGTTGGTGTTGCCAGTTTTTATCATCAATATTTCACGTGTATTGGAGACTTGGAAGAAGCAGCCAGAACCGCTTCGGCTGTAAGACTACTGAGCGACATTCATATCCCATATTTTAAGAAAGCTTCTTTTTGATTATTCAATACAAGTAAAAAAGCACGTGAAAAATCAAGCTTGAAACTTAATGCGTAATGTTTTTCTTGTGAGTTCTTTAGAGCGGCAAATCATTTGCATTTGAAAACATTGACCGGATTCGCCAGTTTGTTTGATTGCGTGTAGCCTTTTCAGTTTCACTACGCAATAAACATTCCTTTAAAAGAAGAAAATTTTATCCCCCAGTTATCATCCATTTGATTTGGAGCACGTCTTCGAACCTTTTTCCATTCAAACTGCTAAGACTTACGTGAATTATACGGCCAGAAAAATATAATCAGTTGAGCAGAAGTTTGTAAACAAACTCTTTTTGGCTTTGGTCCAACATGAAATGCAAAGTAAACACTGAAAATGGCGCCCGATTAAACTCAACCTGTTTTTATCTCTCCGTAAGCGCTTATTGTTTGACATTTAGGGTTTAGAGGTATTAGTTTCGGTTGTACGTGTGCCAGTAAACGGTGTTTACAAAATTTATCAAAGAAAGATTAGCTTGCTAATTGTTAATCATCTCTTTCGCTTCTTGTTGATATGTATTCATATGTGGATCTTTAGTGGGGTTTGAATAGAAGCGTGATGTGCTTGAATCTGAGCTACAAAACTTCACAAACAATTTATAATAAAGAAATTACATGCATATAAACTTTAGAATAAAAACCAGCGCCATTAAAATTCCATGTCTCGAAGTCATCCGGATTTCATTATCAAGAAACTAAAATTTGAATAAACAGTCTTATTCACAGTAAGAAAAAAAAAAAGAAGTGGTCCATTCAAAGATTTTGAGAAAAATCACCAGTTAATGTTAAGCTTTGCTGAAATTTGTTTTGCTTACAATAAAATTAAGTCAGAATAGTTGCACAGCGTACATACAAATGAAATGACTAGTGCTACAAGTACGCTAGATTAATATTCTCATAAAATAATTTTTGAAGGGGAAAAGGGGAGGGGGAGAGTCAAAAGAAAGAAAGAAATAGATCG